>BHFT01013695.1:0-84244 GCA_004320025.1 Laticauda laticaudata | reverse complement strand
ATAGATAGATAGATAGATAGATAGATAGATAGATAGATAGATAGATAGATAGATAGATAGGCTTAGATACCTAGATAGATTAGAGAGAGGAGATAGATGGATGATAGAGAGGGTAGGTAGATCTAATCAATTTAATTTTAAATCATATTAAGAAATGAAGCTGGGTGCCCAAAGTAAATGGCCATTGGCATGCTACAAATCAGGGATATTGTTTGGTTGATCTTTGCTGTGACCCTGCAATGATCTCATGATGGTATTTCACCAAGCCCCACAAAAGAAATTCTAAGTTTTCAACTTGAAGTCGCCAACGATTGGGAAAGAAAAATGTGGCAAGTGATGCAGAGCCAGGCAATCTGTTTATCTCCCTTCTCTGGGCTGTTAATGTGATAGACCTTTACGGAGCTCTGCATCTCAAATGGCCAGCTGAAACCATCTCCCCCTAAGCCTCCACCTCCCTATAAATTCTATGTAGGGAAGTTGACTTGCCTGACTGATGCATTACTCTGTTCACTGAGCTAGAACTGACAATGACCCATCATCCTGCACCATTTCCAAGAGCCACAAGCAATGTCATAGGCAGGGCAGGCCTTCTGGCAGAATGGAAGAGCCCCTGGGTTGTTGTCCCTCTTTGGATCACCTGCAGCGGAGAAGTTGCCTCCATCTGTCAGACACTGTAGCAGGAGCAGCCTTGGAAAAGAAACTGGGCCCTGAATTTTGGGGGTACAACAGCTGCATGGGAAGGGCTCCTGCTCAGGGGTGGAATTCTTCCTGGTCGGACTGGTTCTATAGAGCCGGTTGTTACAATTCTGCACAGTTCAGAGAACCAGTAAATCATGCCACTGGCTGGTTCCGCTCCACCCTGCCCTGCCCGACCCCCCCCCCACTCCTTACCTAGCATGTGCACCATCAAACTTGCCTGGGTTTGATAAGTTGCTATTTTTCCTTCCCCCCCCCCCAACCATCAGCTGTTCTGCTGTGCCAGAAGATTTAGATTAGCTAGAAAGCAGGAAATTGTTGGATTTCTTGCTTTCCGACTAATCTAAAAGCAGAGCTGAATTTTAGGACTGAAGCTTCTATTTTTCAGTGCAGACTCAGGTAGCAGATTGCAGAAAGATAGATTGCTGAGTGAATCTGTGATTCTGCAAGCAACTCAATCTGCCTACCTGCTTTGCCTGATTTTGGGTAAAAGTTGCTCTTTTTTAAATAAAAAAAAGTCAATATTTACATACAAGCCATGCCTAGCCAGTCAAATGACCACCAAACCACACCCACAAACTAGGCCACACCCACAGAACCAGTTGTTAAGAAATTTGGGTCATCTCCATTTCTTGGCCATGGGAGCCAGAATTATCAAAATATATTTTCCGTGGTCATCTGGCCAGCATGGCTACAGCCAAAGGCTCACAGAACACTGTTACCTTCCCACCAAAGTAGTACCTATTATTCTACTCACATTTGCATGCTTTTGAACTGCTAGGTGGATGGAGCTGGAACAAGGAATGGAAGCTCACTCTGTTGTGCAGAACTCAGATCTCGAACCTCGACTGTCAGCTCTCCAGCTGACAAATTCAGCGTCTTTAACTGCTGAGCCATCGCACCCTCCTCCCCTATCTTTCTCCTGTCCTGGCCACTTTTTAAAAAGCGACATTGAGAGCGCTTTAATAAACTGCATCTCTGTTTGATTTGGTCGTAGCACTCCTCAAACAGAAAGTCCCTACAGAAAGTGGTAAGGACAGCGGAGAAGATTATAGGAAGCTTGCTTCCTCTTATTCAGCATACTGCTTATACGCACTCTGTGCTTAGAGCTCAAAGCATTGTTAGAGACCCCACACACCCACTTTATGGTCTGTTTCTGTTGCTCTCCTCTGGGAGTAGGTTTCAAAGTATTTCTAGCAGAACTGTCAGATTCTGTAATGGTTTTGTTCCCTAGGCCATCCATGTGGTAAACTCGCAAGAATCGTTTTTCTCGCCATGTACGTGTATGCATCCAAACTAGACAGTATTGCTTCTATGTGTCATATATGTGGGTATATGCATAATTTTGTATTTATTTATTCTGTCATGGTTATATAGTGTACATTGGAGGTGATGACTCTTTGAAAGCTGTATGCAACAAAATTTCATTTTAATGTATGCCGATTAGGGTATATTTAAAGTGACAATAAAGTTCTTCTTAGTTCTCTTCCCTGAAAAAAAGCAATTGAAAATCTGAGCATGGACATGACGTGACTTCCTGGACCTGGGATGACTGTTCCCTCTCATGCCATGTTTAGGTCACCTGAGATAGTTATCCAGGTCAGCAGAGGTACCTTTTAAGCAGTGGTGGTATTCATTTTTTTTTTACTACCAGTCCTGTGGGCGTGGCTTGGTGGGTGTGGCTTGGTGGGCTTGGCAGGG
Source organism: Laticauda laticaudata (assembly GCA_004320025.1). Lineage (NCBI taxonomy): Eukaryota > Metazoa > Chordata > Lepidosauria > Squamata > Elapidae > Laticauda > Laticauda laticaudata. The sequence goes on along the minus strand of BHFT01013695.1, from coordinate 81,847 downwards.
GAAGGATAGACTGCAAAATCCCCCTTCCCTCCCCACCCCACTAACCTGTTTTCCAGCCCCGTTCTCCTCTACAGGGCAACCAAAGGAGACCCAGCCAATCAGCTGGGACTCAATGGGAGGCAGGGAATAGATGGGGTTGGTGGGGCCAGTCAGAGGTGGGATTGGCCGGTTCTCCAAACTACTCAGAATTTCTGCTACTGGTTCTCCAGAACTGGTCAGAACCTGCTGAATATCACCTTTGCTTTTAAGAAGAGCTAAGATTGAGAGGATTTCTGTTTTTAAAAATTGCACCGGGGAACCGGGGGGTTTAAAATGTGAAAATGTAATGATTGGTATTTTGTAAAGTTCACATTATGAATTACATAAATAAGTGCAGGATGGCTAGAAAGCCTGTGTACTATATGATGCAGAAATATATGAGGATATAAATTTCAAAAGCATGTACATTTTTTTTTAAACCCACAGGAAGAGAAAAGCCATCAAACTAAAGTATTGTCCTTCTAATGCAAACAATAAATTAATTCACACATGTTAGCAATCTGCAGTCTCTGGAGTACTCGAAATCTCCCGGTTCATAGACCAGCCGAAGGTGTCTGGAGGTTTATTGTTGTGCTAATTGTGTTTTCTTTGCAGAAGCTTAATGTCTTCTGAGGTTGGTACCTTGCTTTTTTTTTTAATTAGCCAATGAATTGAGAAGACTGTATATTCCAGCTTACGCTGCACTTTGTTAATTCTGCTTCAACATCTGGCAGGCTGGTATTTTATGCACAGTTTTACCAAACGTGCTTTGTTTTGCTGAGCTCATTGGCAGCCTGGAAAGTGAACCAAGTGAAAGTGGGGAACATGTGAGAAGGTTACTCATGTCAATTAGCAAAAAACAGGAAAGAGCAGCTTCTCTGACTCTTGATCTGACCTTTCCCCCAAACAAGGAATGTGGGATTTCCTTGTAAAAGCGATCTGTTGCTAATATTAGCGGTTATCAGCACCAGGTGGGTCCATTAATAGGTAACAGAATAACAGAGTTGGAAGGGACCTTAGAGGTCTTCTAGCCCAGCAGGTTGCCAACTGGTGGACCGCGACCCACTGGTGGTCCATGAGAAAATTTTGGTGGGCCACAGAGAAAGCTCACCCCCCAGAGCACCCCACCAAAGCAATTAATCCAGGCTGTGCAGAAACATAAGGCCCACAGGAACCCTCCCTGCTCACTACACTCCTTACCCAGTGAACTTGCCTGTTAAATTGCTATTTTTCCTTTTTCCGACCATCATCTGTTTTGCTGTGCCGGGAGATTTAGATTAGCTAGGAAGCAGGAAATGGTTGGATTTCTTGCTTTCCAGCTAGTCTTTAGATCTTCGGCTCTGCTTTTAAGCACAGCCGAACCTCCCTTAGGACTGAAGGTTCTATTATTCAGTGCAGACTCACGGCAATCAAATTTAAGAGACTGAGCTAGCCGATGGCAGATAGATAGATCACTGAATGATTCTGTGAGCAACTCAATCTGCCTGCCTGCTTTGCCTGATTTTGGGTAAAAGTTGCTCTTTTAAAATAAAAAATTCAATATTTATATAAATATTTATAAACAAGCCATGCCCAGCCAGTCACATGACCACCAAGCTGCACCCACAGATTAGGCCACACCCACAGAACCGTTGGTGGTCCCTGGGATTTAAAATTATGAGTTTGGTGGTCCCTGAGGTTCAAAAGGTTGGCGACCACTGCTCTAGCCTAACCCCCTGCTCAACCAGGGCACCCTATGCCATTTCAGGCAAGTGGCTGTCCAGTCTCTTCTTAAAAGCCTCCATTGATGAAGCACCCACAACTTCTGGAGACAAGCTGTTCCACTGGTTAATTATCCTCACTGTTAAGAAGTTTCTTCTTAATTCTAGGTTGTTTCTTTCCTTGATTGGTTTCCATCAGTGGTGGGATTCCAATTTTTTTTACTACCAGTTCTGTAGGCATGGCTTGGTGGGCTAGGCAGGGGAAGGATACTGTGAAATCTCCAGTCAGAGGTGGTCTTTGCTGGTTCTCCAAACTACTCAAAATTTCTGCTACAGGTTCTCCAGAACTGGTCAGAACCTGCTGAAGTTTCCATCCATTGTTTCCATCCCACTGGTTTCCCCATTCCACTGGTTTCCATCCATTGTTTCTTGCCTTGCCTTCTGGAGCTTTGGAAAATAGGTCGACCCCCTCCTCCTTGGGGCAGCCCCTCAAATATTGGAACACTGGTATTGTCTATGTTCACAAAATGTGCAAGACATCGTTCATGATAAGCTATAAACCCGCCACAACAAATCCAATAGCTAGGTTTACACAATGCACTAAGACATACTGCTTGGGTTCTCCAATGGGTGAGTTCAGTTTGCCATGACTTATCCAGAAATGGGCTGGGAAAAAGATTCTAAGTTGAGTGGGGAAAAGAAGCAGGACAAGGGTTAAGGCACAAGGTAATTACAGGTGAATGTGTTTTTGTGAACCCAAGGAAAAATGAAGGCTTCTTTGAGTCAAGCTCAAGGCAAGCTCAAGCTTCTCTAATTTATGTTTAATTGTATGCAGACTAAGACCTCAAATAAGTCGTGTCCTCCAGAATAGAATGGAATGGAATGGAATAGAATAGAACTTTATTATCACTTTGAATGTACGCTAATCGGCATATAAAATAAAAAACGGCAAATAAAATTTCACTGCACACAGCGCTCAAAGGATCACCCCTCCAATATATACTACATAAACATGACAAAATAAATAAATACAAAATTATGTACATACCCACATACCACACAGTCTAGTTGGATGTATATATGCATATTGCAAGAAAAACGAATCTTGCAAGTTTACCAGACAGATGGCGTAAGGAACAAAGCTGTTTCAGAATCTGGTAGTCCTGCTGGAAATACTTTGAAACCTCCTCCCAAAGGGCAGCAACAGAAACAGACTATGAAGTGGGTGTGTAGGGTCTCTAACATGCCCTTGGAAGAGACTGATTCCGAGGGAGAGGAGGAACAGCTGACAGGGAGTGGAGGTGTGCCTCTGGAGGTTGTGGAGGAGGCTGGGGAAGGGCAGAGGACAGCTGGGCAGTCAGAGGAAGAACCAGGCCCATCCCCTCTCCGTCCTAGGACACGCAGGGAGGAACGGAGAAGGAAACAACTTGGCTTATGAGAGAGGAAGCGGCCACGATCCCCTTCATTGGTTGCAGCTGGGGAGAGTAGTATATAAGAGAGACGGTTAAAATACAACATTGCCAGAAGCAAAACATGTTTTATTTTGGGCTGAAGTTATCTTGGTTGGCATCCTTCCAACAGACTGTGCCTTGTTATCTCCGTGAAGTTGGTAATTACTTATCCTGGTCCATTGTGGAAATTCCTTCATTGTAGTTTGTTTTGGTTTTTTATTTCACCTCTATCTGCTCATTAAATTCAGACTGTATTGCTTTCTTCTGAAGACTATTTTTGAATACGTTTTATCTCCAACTGAGAGTTATTGAACAGTGGGCCCAAGTTGGAGGCATTAAAGGACATTTATTTATGTTTTGGATTTTGTTATGTTTGTGTATACTCTGAGTCATCACAAATGCTTTGAGCTTTAAGCACATGAGCTGTATTCTGAATAATGGGAAGCGAGACATATAATCTTCTCGGCTGTCCTCACCACTCTCTGTAGGGACTTTCTATCTGAGGTGCTATTGCCACCAAGCCATACAGGGAGGTAATTTGTCAAAACACTCTCAATTGTACTTCTGTAAAAAGTGACCAGGACAGAAGGGGAAGGTTGATGCAATTCTGCCAAGGACAGGCATTTTTCTGAAGCAACACCCCACATTCAGAAACACCCACTAGAAGAAATTTCAGTTGGGATAACAATATTTTTTTGTTGAAGTTCAAAACGAATTTGCATTTCTGCCCTTATTACCACATTCAGTGTGTTTTGCTTTGTTTTTGCACTATTGATTACACTGTGTTTATTGTTGTGCCCTCTTCTACAATCTGTGAGGATGATGGATGGTTGAAGAAAATTGTTTCTGAACAAACAAAAAGACTGTAAATCTTAAATATTCATAACAAGGAGCAGCCTGGTGTTAAATTAGCTGTAGGACTTTGGAAGCTCTGAAAACAAATTGGCTGGTTCTATTTCCCTAAAGTTACTTAGAAAAGAGAATGCAGAGAAGAATTAATTTTGATCAATTTCAGGTTTAATTTCTTCCCCCACATTCTTTAGACACTTTAATAAAATAGTTATTGAACCCTAAGGCAAGACAGTAGCATTATTTCAGGAAGATGGATGTTCACATCAGTATTTCTTTCACATGAATACAAGTCTAGCCATTGAAGTTAGAAACTAGATTACCTTTGTCAGCTCTGCTGAATCGGAAAATCCTCCAAAGACATTGCATTTCTCTAATGCTTCAACTGTCTAAATTGAACAATTGCCTAAATATTAATGTGGAGAGAATAAAGGATTTTATTTAAAGCAGCATTTCCATCCTGCTTTTCTGCCTACCAGACCTCATGGACCTCGCACACGATCAGCAAACCTGAATTAAACTAAACTACAGGTAGTCCTCAACTTACAACAATTGAACCCAACATTTCTTTGCTAACGGAGACATCTCTTAAGTGAGTTTTTCCCCATTTTATGACCTTTCTTGCCACAGTTGTTAAGTAAATCACTGCAATGCTTAAGTTAGTAACATGATTATTTAGGGAATCTTGTTTTCCCATTGACAGAATAGGGTAGGGTAGGGTAGGATAAGGTAGAATAGAATAGAATAGAATAGAATAGAATAGAATAGAATAGAATAGAACAGAACAGAACAGAACAGAACAGAACTAGAGTAGAATAGAATGAATAGAATAGAGATAGAATAGAATAGAATGAATAAGTTTTTGGGCCAAGTGTGAAATTTATACACACAAGGAATTGTCTTTAGTGCTTATGCTCTCAAGTGTACATTAAAAATATATTTCATCAAGAATCATAAGAATAAACACTTTGGTTGATTGTCATTATGTTTTCTAAATAAGCAATCAAATCATACTAGAAAACAATGTAAAACAATATAATTTCCAAGAGATACAAGCAACAAGGTTTATAGTCATAAGTGGAAAGGAGTAGGTAATAGGAAGATGAGAAGAATAATAGTAATACAGCATTACTAAATAATTTGGACAATGTTGTGGGAATTTAGTGTTTAGCAGAGTGAATGGGTTCTGGGGGGCGGGGGGGGCGGAAACTGTCCGTGTGTCTAGTTGTTCTGTGTGTGCAGTGGCTCTATAGCATTGTTTTGAGGGTAGGAGTTGAAATAGTTTATGTCCAGGATGCGAGGCGGTCTGTAGATATTTTTCACAGCCCTTTTTTTCGACTTCATGCTGTATACAGGTTCCTCGATGGAAGGGCAGTGTTGGTAGTAATAGTTTTCTCTGCAGTTATAATTACTCTCTGGAGTCTTGTTTTCTGTACTTGTTTGAGCGTTTGCAGAACCAAACCAAGAGCTATAGAGTGCAGATGACAGACTCCAGAATTCCTTTCTGTAGAACTGGAATCAGCAAGCTCCTTTTGGACCAGTTTGAAGCTTCCTGAGTTGGATGCAGAAAGAACATTCTTTTGTTGTTGCTTTTTTGACCATGTTTTTTGATGCTAGTGTCCATTTTTAGGTCTTGAGATATGATTAGAACCTAGAAATTTGAAGGTCTCTCCTGATTGATACTGTGTTTGTCTAGTATTTATAGAGGTGTAAATGGGAGGATTCTGCCTAAAATCTACCATCATTTCTATGGTGTTTTGACGTGTGTTTTAGTTTCCAGATTGTTTCTGGCCAACATCACAAGGCTAATTGTTCAACCTCCCATCTTGTATTGCCAGATTTGCTTGTTTGTCTCGAATGAGACCAATCATTGTTCATATCATCTGCAAACTTCAGTTACTTTAAAAGAGGGATTTCTTGAAAGCAGTCATTGGTATATATGCGAGAGAGCAGAAGTGGAGGGGGAGCACACAGTCCTGGGGGCAGGGGCTGCACAATTGTGCTAGTTGTACTTTGCTTGCCAGAAGTTTGCAAAAGGAGATCACATGGCCCCAGGGCTTTGCAACCATTCATAAATAAATTTAAGTCATTTGCCAAGTATCTGAATTTTGATCATGTAACCAAGGGGATACGACAACAATCATTAAGTGTGGAAAAATGGTCATAGTAGCATTGTAAACTTTGTATGGCTCACTTGATATGAACTGTTTTAATTCAAGGGACTATCTTCTCAATCTGTATTTAAAAAGTTTTTAAAAAAAAGATTAAAAACAAATACAAAACTAACATATGTCTGAAAGACATAACCCCCCAAAAGGAAAAAGAGGGGAAGAAAAAGTAAGAAAAAACAATGCACTTCCCCAAACACCTGGGATAAGCAGATGTGGAATATGTCATGCCCCCCCCATGTTTGGGTCTGACTCAGCAGGAGAGGAAGGAACATCCCGATAGGAAGTGTGGCTTCAGAGGTTGTGGAGGAGGCTAGGGAAGGGCCATAAGCCGGCCGAGCAGTCAGAGGAGACCAGGCCGCATTTCCTCTCTCCGTCCCTAGGACAAGCAGGGAGGAGAGGAATAAGGAGAGACATGAATAGCATAGTCTACAGGAGAGGAAGGGGCCCTTGAAACCTCTTCATGCTGCAGCTGCGAGAACTGTGTTAAAGGACGGAACATGCATATGGCGCCAGTTTGCTGCGAAACCAAAGCATGGCAAATATCTCTAGTCTATCATTCTGTGTGTTCCAATATCTGTGGACATCTTCAAGCCCTTATCTTGCCTGGTTCCCTTAACTGCTTCAGTGTGGTTTGTGTTGTTTTTACTCTTTATAACTTATAGGCATCTTTAGTTTAAATGGCATTTTCTCCTTTTTGTAACTGGTTGCGGGGGAGTTTTTTGTCTCCAGTCAAGGATATTTGGAGCTTTGAAGCAAAGTGAAAGAAAAAAAGGGGCTTCACCTGTTTTTGTGACTGTGTTTATTTTGTATCCCACCCTGGGTCATCACAGGATATTTGATGTTGTGACAGATATGATCTGTCACAAGATCATTATGATCACAGGATGTCAGCAATTCTGAGTGAAACTGCAATTTTGCAATTGACCATTGGTGAATTTGTCAGTGCCAATGGTGTTCAAGGGATGCTCCAGTTGTTTTGGGATTTGTTACTAGTGGTAGTACCTGGTTACCTTATTGCAGGCTACAATTATTACTAAAGGGCTGTTGCATTTGTACAACACTTACAGTTGCTTTGACTGAAACCACTTCATAAATAAATAAAGCATGGCTGCATGCAAACATCAGGAATCATTTTAAAAAAAAAACCAAAACCTGATGGTTCATCATGTGTGAGGCCCATGAGGTCTTGTGGGCAGAAAAGTACTCTCTCCACATTAACATTTAGGCAATGTTTGCTCAGTTTAGACAGCTGAAGGGTTATGTCAGCCTTGGAAGCCATTTTTTACTTGGAAGCTTCGAGGCTGCCACATTTGGTGCCTGGGAATTTGGGAGGGGGGGATTTCATAAAGAGGTGGAAGATTAGAATCAACAACATTCTTTCTCACAGAGTCAAGGACATGTTTATCTGCACCTGGAAGGGAGTGACTGGAGGGGGATGTCTCCAGTTGGGACAAAGATTTGATTGATGGGCAAAGGGGATGGATCTTTGATTTCTCTTTTGGGAAGGGAAAACCCGAATTCTCAGATTTGGGTTTTCCCAAATGTGCCAATATGACAACTCTAATAAAATGGAACTTTGAGGAAATGCTTGTCTCGGAGTTTATTGGTTTGGAGTTGGTTAGTTGGAACACAGGCAGGTTAGATTAGGGCTGTCAAATTTGCAGGCCATGGGCCAGATGCATCACGTGTGAGCCATGCCCACACCCAGTTTAGTAAAGAGGGGAAAAGGTCCCAATACATCACATGATGATGCTGTGACAATGTGAATTTGACATCCCTGGGGGGGTTAGAGAGAGGAAAAGTCTCTGCAGTATCAGGTTGATTGTTTCTATGTGGCGTAGCATGGAAATATTGCACAGATCACATGCCTGCTGGGAGGGGGCAGTTTACCCCACCACCCAAAGAGTCTGTTGCTCAGTGTATGAGCTGAGTCAGACTCCCGGAGAAATGGATAGGAAGTTGACCATAAAACCCAGTAAAAAGCAGGCCCTTTTTGGGAGAGAAAAGGGAGGTGAGATTGACATTAGATGATGCCCTCAAGGTGTCTCTCCCAACATCAACAATTAAAAAAAAGCAAGCAAACAAAAACAGGAAAGATTACCAGGTTCAATAGAGGTATAACAATGTTTAAGAAAAAGCTGCTTGATTTGACCTTCTCTCCCCTCCCCTGGTTACCTAAAAGGCAGAGATTCCCACTGTTTACTTTTAGTCTCAAGCTGAAGTTCATTTGCATTTTAAAAACAGCAACAACCTATGAAATATGTTTGAATATTAGTCGCTCAGGTTGGTAGTTAGGCTGTTGATTTGAGCTCCAAGCTTGGCAGTTGGATTGCAAACATTTCATCACCATTCAAGGAGACATCGTCCATGTGCTTTGAGTTGTGCTCATCAGTCAAAACACAGGCCTTTAGATCCCCTTTTAAACCTTTGCCACCAAACTGCAAAGCTCGGAGCTCAAATCAACAGCCTAACAGCATGTCAGATCCCTAAAGTGATACTGCCATTCAATTGGGAGAAATGGGGAACCTCAAATGTGATTCTTTCTTATTTCCACTGACAACTGCTATTTTATAACCTTTATCCTGGTTCCTGAGCTCCCTGAGATTTTCTCACCTTTTGGGGAATGTATTAGGGGGGAGGGCCATGTGGGTTGTTTCACTCTGAAAGCCAGTGGAAGATGACCCTGGGAGTGCCTGCTTTTCTGGTTTTCAGGAGAGCCATTGCAATGACATCTCCACACCTGTGGATTGGCTGAATCCACATCAGACAGGAGGGAGGGGTTTCTAATGCCTTATTTCTAACTGTATTGCCTGGGGGGAGGACTTAGAGTCTGCTTTGCCTTTGTCCTGTTTTCACTTCTGCTCAATAAAAGCTTCCTTTTGAAATACTCAGTTTCAAGAGTTTTTACTTTCTTGAGTGAGAAGGAGAGGCAGGACCGTACAGAGCAACCAATTTTTGTGTGACTTAGTTGTTACATCTATATTTCAACTTTTATTTCCTGCCCTGTATAGGAAGCTGATCTTAGATTATCTCCCTCTATGAACACTTCAGCCTTTATCAACCAATCACTAATCAAGATGGATCACTAGGAATCCTCAAATTCATCCAGCTCTTGGCCGATGGACAGGGTGAGAGATATTAAGTGCTTTGACACTCTAAAACTCCATAGAAACAGCTGTTCAACTATGGGAACCAGAATAATAATTTGAAATGACTTAAGACCAGCTGATAATGAATAGGAGATATGAGCTACATCTTTACAGTTTACACATCTTTTTTTTTCAGAATTTTAGGAGCGTTTCAGGAACTTTAGGAACAATGTGAACAAGCTTGAAGCCTTGGTCATGGGATTGACTGAGCCTATCTCTTGGCTGGGGGAAAAGTTGGAGAGACAATATTCAATTGCTGTGTCTATTATTTTTATTTTATATTGTGCATTGTATGTACTTTATTTTATTGGTAGCTATCTAGAATCATGTAAAAGCGAGAGGGGTGGCTCTATGAATCAGTTAAATCAATGTTTCTCAGCCAGGACCAGTTTCTGAGATATGGACTCCAAATCCCAGAATTCCCCAGCCAACTTTGCTGGCTGGGGAATTCTGGGAGTTGAAGTCCATGCCTTGGAAAGTGGTCCATGTATAGAAATATTGCATTAAATAAATAAATAAAACTTGCATCCAATTATCTTCCATAACAATTCTATATTTTAATTTATCCCAGAAAGGTTAAGTGTTTACAAGACTAAAGAATGGTACCTTAAGCCACAAACAACATTTTTAGGAAAGTAGAACCTTCAGAGACCAAAACTGATTGCCCACTTTGCTTCCAGTGACAACATCTTACTGATAGCCTGCCAGTTTCAGGATAGTTGGGTATTTGGTACGATGGGCCATGCATTTCTGCCGGTCAATAAAAAGGCTATTGGTTTTCACAGCGATCTCCTTCTCCAGATGCATCCGGCTGTCCTCCAGATTCCGGAGGCTTTGCTCGGATTCCAGAAGCTTCTTTTTGAGAGCATCAATGGATTCAGTCAGTTCTTCCACTTCACTGATGAGCCTGAAAGGAGGATAAAAGAGGAGCGCACGTTAGTGGTGTGGATTGAGACCTCCTCACGGAGAGTGAGAAGCTGGGGGTGAAACTGGCTCGGAGGTAACATTTTCTAGGAAATGTTCACCATTTCCTGCACATCTAGCTAAACCATACTCCATGAGCAAATGGATCTGTCTCACAGTGGTCTCAATAATAATAAGAGAATGAGAGAATTCTTTGTTGGCCAAGTGTGGTTGGAAACACAAGGAATTTATCTCAGGTGCATAAACTCTCAGCATTAAGTGACAAATCATGATCATAATCATAAAATATGATCATCATAAATCATAAGATCCAATGCTTAGCAGGGGTGGGTTGCTGGGAGCTTGCAGGGCTCGGGAGAGCCCCTAGCTAAGACTCTGCAGGGCTCAGAGAGCCCCCAATAACCTCAGAAAAACAAGCAGCAAGGGAAAGCTCTTAGTAGGCTTAAGTGAACTTCTGGGCGTTCAGCCAAGAGCATTTCACACCTCATAAAAGTGTTGCAAGCTAGATAAACAATCCACTCAGCGCTTGTGAGGGAGAGCCACTGAGAAAATCAGGTAGCATAGCCACCAGCCTCTGAGGGAATTAATTCCCAAATAATAAGAATCACATAACTCACCAGAAACTCCGCTAACACTCCAAGATCCCTCTCACAGTCACTGCTGTTAAGCCAGTCTTTTATTTAAGTATTAAATGCATGAAACAATAAACAACTTTTTGGTATATATCTTTTTTTAGGTAATTAGGGCAAAGAAGCAACATCAAGTTGGTCACGACCAACCAGCCACATGACCACCCAGCCACACCCACCCATCCAGTCATTAGGGCAGAGACCCCCCTGCTAAAAAATTTGAAGTCCACCCCTGACATTTAGTGATAGTTCACAGGATACTAAATAAGCCAGGGGTGTCAAACTCGCGTTGTCATGGCATCATCATGTGACTTTTTCCTCCTTTGCTAAACCAGGTGTGGGCGTGGCCAGTGCGTGACACATCTAGCCTGCGGGCCATGAGTTTGACAGCCCTGAAATAAGCAGTCAACATAAATCCTAATAGGATACTAAATAAAAGCAATCAACATAAATCCTAAGATACAGTTATAATTTAAACCCAGTTTATTTATTTTTAGATATTTTAGATATTTTATTCAATTTTCAAAGATGAGAAACATAAAATAAAACTTTGTACATTGTTATCAACATCAAGACATCTTTTACATTTCCTTACATTTTCTGGACATAATTTCTTATTCCATTATCACTGCATAATTCTTCCCTTACTCTTGCTACAAATCAACATATTACATCTTATATTTCAATCTTCTCCATAACACCTACACATATTTACATAACTTTCTCATTCCTTACCTAATTGCAATTTTAATTTCTTTTTATTCTTAAACCATTCATACCAGGCATCAGAAATGAGAGTAAGATGTTGTAAATAGACAAATTTTAGTCTCTTCTACAGAAATCATTTTAATACTTTATAGAGGAGATGGGCAGCCATAAAAATCTTTTAAATACATTAGCAAACACAAATCAATTGCACTTGAAAGGTTTATAATCGACACTAATGCTCCTTCCCCAAAAAAACCCCCAAGTTCTCAAATTTAACAAAAGAGGTGGATTTTTAAAAAAAAAGCATTTTCAATTTTCAAAGAGAGAGAAACAGATGTTTTTTTCTGGCTGATTATAGGAATGGTAAGCCTGGTGCTTTCAGGGCAATTGATTTCATCCAGAGAAAAAAGAGATTAGAAAATTGCACCTAATTAAAAAGCTTAATTGGGGTGAATAAGTATCATTATGCTCTGAATCTGTGCCTCTCTGGAATAATTGGTGGCTGGTCTTTCTGATACAGCCTCTTCGCACTTATGGCTGTCCACAAAGCCATTTTTCTATCTTTTCCATAGGATTTTAAGGTCCAAATTGAATCTGTGTACCTCCAGACTTAGACCCAAAAGGTGCTTTTTCAAAAAGCAACTGGACTTTGTTTTTCCATTTCACTTTTCATCATTCTCAGAACTGAAGAAGCTTCTTGGATGAGAAGCAAAATGTCTTCAAGGAAAAACGAAGAAAGTCCAGTTGCTTTTTGAAAAAGCACCTCTGGGACAACCAGGACCTGGATGACAGAGAATCTCCATAGACAGATTAAACAAGCAGATTGACACAGTTGGAAGGGACCTTGTAGGTCATCTAATCCAACCCACCGCCCAAGTAGGAGACCCTACACTATTTCTGACAAATGGCAGTCCAATCTCTTCCTGAAGGTTTCAAATGATGGCGCTCCCACAACTTCTGAGGCAAAAGCTGTTCCATCGATTGATGGTTCTCACTCTCAGAAAGTTTCTCCTTATTTCCAGGTTGAATCTCTTTCCATCAGTTTCCATTCATTATTCCTTGTCTGGCCTTTGGGTGCCTTGAAAAACAGCCTGAACCCCTATCTCTCTGTGGCAGCCCCTCAAATATTGGAAAATGCTCTCCTGTCTCCCCTGGCCCTTCTCTTCCCTAGACTAGCCAGGTCCAGTTCCTGCAACCATTCATGATATGTTTTAGTCTCTAGTCCCCTAATCATCCTGGCTGCTCTTCTCTGCACTCTTTCTTGAGTCTCAACCTCTTTTTTATAGTGTTTCCAAGACTCCAGATTGAGGTTATTTAAAAAATGTTAGAATAATTGCAAGACAGTGGAGGTTGAAAACATGCCAGAATTGTTAAGTAAATCAAATTACCTTTACCAAAATTATTAAACATTTTGTTGTAAATGCCATATATGTAAATAATAGCTCAAAAGACACTGCCCAGTTTAGGTTTATTTGGCTGTAATCTGTCAACCCGATTTTTTTGCACCACATCTTGCAGATACCTCTTCTATCCACATCAAGGTATTCGCACATACCACCTGGAATCATTACCCAACAAGACCAGAAGATTGAATCTTTATTCTTCGTTTTGTGGTTGAGTAGCTCAACCATCACCTGCACCAGAATTTCATAACCTCGGGAACTTTAAAAAGGATGCATATCAACTCCCAGAATTCCTCTGCCACCATGCTGGGAATTGAGATTCATATATCTTGAAGTTGCTGAGGTTGAAAAACAGTGATCACCACCATCATTTAAGGGCCCCATAATCCCTTGTGGGGTGGAGTCCGGGCAACTGAATGGAGCTGAGTGGTTATTGGCCAGATGCCCTTCCTGTCACCATGTGGAGTTTTGTTCGGCAGATATATTCTCATTGTGCCCAGAGAGAGAAATATCTGCCTCTACCTAGGACTGAACTCACAGCCTCCTGACTGTGATGTGAGAGCTCCACCTCCAGCCCACCACACCACTCAGGTTGAAAAACAGTGATGTACATTATCATCATCATCATCATCATCATCATCATCATCATCGTCATCCTTTAAGTTAATATACTGCCCAGTGACTTACCTGAACTGGGCAGTATCTCTACAGAGATCCACGTTGGGCCTAAAGGAGCGATCATACAGCCTTGTCTGAGCTACTTTGAGGGGTGTTTCTTTATCCTTAATCGCTTGCTTCAATGCCTCAATGCTGTGCTCTTGGTGCCCAATCTCCTGCAGGGTCTGTTCAGAAAGGATAGGAAAGATAGTGACATAAACAAACAAACACACAAACCAACCAACAAACACACAGTAACTGATCACCAGTGGTGTATGGACCAACAACAATTTTCAAAGAATTGAATCAAGGTATGTGGAGGTTAAGACTCAACTTATTTCCAAAAAAATATTCCATCAATCAATCAGAATAGAGTTGGAAGGGACCTTGGAGGTTTTCTAGTCCAACCCCTTGCTCAAGCAATCCCTGCTCAAGCAGGAGACCTATACTATTTCAGACAATATGGTGTTCCAATCTCTTCTGTGAAGCCCTCCAGTGATGGGAGCGCCCACAAATTTCTCAAGAGCATACTGCCCACTAGGTAATTTGCTCACTCGTATAGAAGTTTCTCCTCAATTTTCCAAGTGTGCTTCTTCTCTTGATTAGTTTCCATCCCTTGATTTCTGTGTTGCCTCGTGGTGCTTTTGGGGAAAAAGGGTAGGTTGACACTGTTCTGGACCCAACGGCGTCCATAAGAACTAAAGAAAAAAGCAGCATCCCCCACCTTTTAAGGTTTTAATAACGAATTCTGTTCTGAAGACTGCTTTCCAAACTTATTTAGCTACTCTGGACAAGAGAAGAGCGCTTGCCAAGTTATGTCAAGGTTGCGCAAAACCCAGGATAAGAACTTAATTTACAAATTCTCCAAACACGAACTAAGATGTCTCACCAGTTGAGTTTTCAGAGCTTCTGTTGCGTTGCAACAAATGCTGTTTCCAAACTGGCTTTCTATCTCTCTTTGAAGGAGCCGATTACCTTGCGCCTGTTGCTCCTGAGTCATCGTGGCCTGTAATTGTTCTTTCCTGCAAGCAATCCTTCGTGCTATTGGTGACTTGATACAAGGCTCCTCGGGAACCCCTCATCATTGCGCCCCCCCAGCCCCCCCATCTCTGAAGGCAATAGTCCACTCCCTGATGGTCCTGGCCCTTCATCAGAGTCCTCGCTCTCCTCAGCCATCTGCACCTGCTGCTGGATAACCACAACAGCCACACACCCTTGTCTTTGTAGGAGCCCCTCAGATATCAGAAGACTGCTATCCTGTTTCCCCTGGTCCTTCTATTCCCTAGACTAGCCAAGCCCAGTTCCTGCAACTGTTCATCATATGTTTTAATCTCCAGTCCCCTAATCATCTTGGTTACTCTTCTCTGCACTTTTTCTAGAGTCTCAATATATTTTTTTTTGGTGACCAAAACTGAATACAGTATTCCAGATATGGCCTTGCTAAGGCTGTATAAAGCAGTACTAATACTGTTCACATGATTTTGATTGTATGCCTCTGTTTATACAACCAAGGATTGTATTCGCTTTTTTTTTTTTGCTGCTGCGGCCACACACTACTGGCTCATGGTTAAGTGACCATCCGCTAGGACTCCAAGGTGCTCTCACAGTTACTGGTTTTGAGCCTGGTCTCACCTAATCTGCACTTGTACCTTTGTTTTTGTTTTTTTTCTTGGTGTAAAACCTCACTTTTCTCCACATTAAATTTCATTTTGTTGGCTAGGGTCCATTGTTCAAGTCTGCCAAGATCCTCTTGGATCCTGAGCTTGTCTTCTGGGGTGTTGGCTTCTCCTGCTGGCTTGGTATCATCTGCAAATTTGCAAAATCATGTTGCAAATATTTTAGGTAAGCTGTGCTGATATATTTCCAGGAAAACTGCAATAGGGTTTTGATGTAGCAAAAGACTGCTGTTGATGCAGTTTAAATTCTACACCAGATGAGAAGAATCTAATCCATGCAAAATAACTTGATGTCATAATAACAAACAAGTATTTTTTTAAAGCTACTAGCCAAAGTTTGAATTTGCTCTTAACAGTAAGCCAAACAGCTCTAGACACATTTACTGTAGGATTATATTAAAAGTTGCACTAATCCAACCACTAAAAAAAGATCCTTCTGGTGCTAAATCATCCACCCTCTTGGGACCAACTGTGCTTTTACCAAAAAATATTGGAATAGTCTCATCCCTAACTTGTAGCAGATGTGACTTGTTCTGAAGCTGCAACAAACTAGGTTCTTTCTAAAGCCTGAAGCTGAAGATCAGCGGAATTTGCTGTACAAAGGAGGATCAAGATCAACAAGACCACCCTCCTTGATTTCATCTTCTATAGCTACTTCTCACAAACA
The DNA here is from genome assembly GCA_004320025.1 of Laticauda laticaudata. Taxonomy (NCBI): domain Eukaryota; kingdom Metazoa; phylum Chordata; class Lepidosauria; order Squamata; family Elapidae; genus Laticauda; species Laticauda laticaudata. The sequence continues at coordinate 65,845 of BHFT01013695.1, read as the reverse complement.
ATTCTTTCCCCCTGGCCTCAAAAAATGTTTATGGGGTTTACCCAAACTCTCTTCCCCATCCTTTAAAAGCTGCTCCCATGTTTTCTCAAGAGCTTGGACTTCAAGCATCAAGACTGCTATCAGCTCCCCCACAGTGGAAGGAGAATAGGACAACTTGCCATGGCCAATTCACTGTAGGACAATTTAACAATTCTATTTAATTATTTTAAACAAATACAAGTTATTTTAATTCTTGCTATTCCCATTTCATTCTGTCCCTCCTTTTGCATCCTTTCTTTAATGATTCTCTTCCACCATTTCTTTGGTATGAGTGAGTGGTCCAGTGACTTACAGGTGGAATCTCTCACCTCACAAACAGGAGGTTGTGAATTTGATCCAAGGTAGAGGCAGATATTTCTCTCTCTGGGCACACTGAACAAACTGGGCACACTGAACTGCTGAACAAAACTACTGATTGGCAACAGGAAGAGCATTGGCCAGTAACCATTCAGCTCCATTCAGTTGCCCAGACTCCATCCCGCAAAGCATTATGGGGTCATTATAAGAAGATGATTTCTTTGGTATGAATGTAACTCTTGTCCCACAGCTAATTGGCCATGGCAAGTGAGCCTTAATGAGTTGGCCATGGTGAGTTGGCCATGGTGAATTGTCATAAACCCCAGTGGGAGGACCAGAGGAGGTAAGCCCATACTTTTCGTAAATTGTGCTCCAGCTTGTGCTTGGCATCCTCCAGCTCCTCACAGCGCTTGGCAAAGGTCTGGTTCACCACATCAAACTGGAGGCGCAGATCCTCGGCTGTGTCATGGAGGATGTTGTCAACCAGGGCCCGGAGGTTGACGGAGGCCAACCTTTCTCGATCAGCCCTGTAGATGTTGTCATGGCTGTGCTTGGCCCATGTCTCTGGGGTAGAAGCACTGCAGGGAAGACACAGTTGGGGAGGTGGGGGCAGGGGAAAGGACATAAATCGTACAGCCAGAACCTTAACCAGTGGCCTAAATTTACATGACAGTCTTCATGCGTATGGAGCCCATCTCAAAAGAAATGTGACAGTTTGAGTGTGTAGAGAGGTGGACCTTTCAGGAGAATCAGGATCCAACCTACTTGGCACAAAGCTCATTTGTCACCTTCCTCCTCTCTCACTCTCACACTCTCTGTCTCTTGATTAAATGACTGTGTGCCATCAAATCATTTTCAACCCCTTGGTGCTCTCTGAGACTGGCATGGATCATGTTGCCTAGTTTGGGTCATGAAACATCTGCAAGAAAAGAAGCAAGCTCAGAGAGCACCAAGGACCCCACAGTTCTCCTCCTCCTCTTTCTCCTCCTCCTCTCTTCCAGCACTGATGAGATTCCCTAGTTTGGGTAATGAAAATATTTGCAAGAAAACAAGCAAGCTCAGAGAGCACCACGAACCCCACATTTGCCACCCTCCTTGTCCTCCTCTCTGTAACTCCCTCTCTCTTCTAGCACCGATGATGTTACCTAGTTAGGGTAATGAAACATCTGCAAGAAAAAAAAGCAAGCTCAGAGAGCACAAGGACCTTCCATTTCAAGGCTGAGCTACAAAGATCCTCCTTTAAGACAAACATTTGCAGAAGTGCAGAATTGCGGATTGGAAAAGAGAAGAGAGAAAGGGGAAATGAGGACCAGATGCACTGAAAAGTGATCTGCTTTGAGCACAGAAAATGGAGACTAAGAGGGAGACTAAGGAAGATGGACCAGGGGGTTTCGCCCAACAATGCAATCATTGGTGATCTTGGTTCATCCTCAACTAGGACCTTGTCTCACCTGTCCTCAAACTTGGAGGAGCTGGGATGGAATTGAATGTTAGTGCTCTGGTTGTTGTACCGCCCACACTTCTCATCGATGTTGTAGGTTTCCACCTTGTCAGACCAATCCATCTCGCAGACCTGCTTGTGGTCCCGATTTAACCTGGAGAGAAGAGGGACCACAAAGTTTAGTGACCAACCCTCGTTGAAAGTGAGATGAGGTGAGCCCCCCCCCTTCCCTTGCTGGCCTTCCATGAAGGCATAAAAACATATATTTTTTTTCTTTTTGAGAACTCAGAATTTCACTTTTTTAATGTGTGCCAGTGTGTTCACCAAAAAACCAGTAACAACAACAACTGACAATAACCGTTATCTTCTTACTTTATGTCTGTGGAGATTCTCAGTCATCCAAGTCCCAAAGGTGCCTTTTTTTTTTCTCCCAAGAGGCAACCGGCCAGTTACAGAGAAGATACACTAGGGACCCCATTCCTTTGACTTCCTGGGATGGGAGCCTGATGTGTGTCTCTAGATTAGGGATCGCCAACATTTTGGACCTTGGGGACCACCAATCTCATAATTTTAAATCCCTCGGACCAGAGACCCCGGGAAAATCCCCCAAAAAGTCTGCAGGAAAATTCCATTGCCCTATTTTCCTATCTCTCAATCATTCTTTATTTGGGATTGTGGGACACCATCTCCAGGTCTGTTCTCGGGGGCGGGGGAAGAGAGAGAATTTTGGCTTCATGCAAGGAAAGCAGCAGACGCAGAAGAAGTCTTTCTTTCTCTCCCTCAAACTCCACCAGAAATGAGTCTTTGTGAGACTTGTCGTGCCGGCCCAGCCTCTTGGGGCAGGAGGCCTTGCAGAGTCCCAAGGACTCATTTCTGGCAGAGTTTGGGGGAGAGAAAGAAAGACTTTTGCTGCTTTCCTTGCATGCAGCCAAAAGCAGAAGAGGAAAGAAGCAGAAAGAAGCAGCCCAGTGGCCAGGCCAGGGACATGGGGTGAATTGGGCAAGTTCCCCCTCCACCCTTCCACCCTCCCCTCACTACCTCATGTTGTGCACAATGCAAGCGATGCAAGCCTTGTGTTCCCACAGGTCCTGTGTTCCCACGCAAACTGGATTAATTGCTTTGGGGCTGACATTTCTCTGCAGACCACCAAAATTTTCTCGCGGACCACCAGTGGTCCCCAGCCCACTGGTTGGTGACTCCTGGACTAGATGACTTCCAAGGTCCCTTCCAACTCTGTTATTCTATGATTTTATGATTGTTGTCTGGAAAAATGAAAATTGAAAAAGTAGAAATTGTGCATTTGTACTATTTACTGCACTTACACCAAAGGACATAGCAACTAAAAAATATTAAAATACTAATGAATAATGATACTATTTCTCAACATTCGTTTTGCTTTCATGGGGCACTTATTTGAAAACTGGAAATATTCACAAACCTAACATCCATTAATTTCAGAATAGTTCCATATTTTATTTTATTATTTTAAAAAAAAACAGATTTTGCATTTCCAGCAAAAGCACCAGGTTTTAAACAGGAAATGTGACAGGATACTTCTTGTTCTATGTGTCACCTGCTGGCAATTTAAACTGGAAAATAAGAAAGCTTGATGGGATGTAATGTCATACTAAGAACACCTCAGGAGTGCAATTGAAAATAATTGGAATATAATTTGAGGAATCATCTCTCTCAAATCACTCCATGATAATCACCTGTAAGAATTAAGCAGCGATGAATTTTGCAAAGAATTTAAGAGCTGCCAAGGCAGTGCAAGCGCAGACAAGGAAATATTGACAGGGACTTGAAAGAAGCTTATTTTGGTTGTTGCACATTGTCTTTTTTTTTAATCTGTCATTTACAAATGAACAGAGCCATAAAAGAATAGAGTCCAAAGCAAAAAATATAAGTTTGAGATTCAAGACATTTACTCGCCTCTTTATTATCCATAAAACTAAATAATTTAGCTTGCTTTCAGATCTAGACACCCTTTTTGGTTATCCTGCATTTGACTATAAAAATAAAGCATCGGGGAGATTTTAAAACAAAATAAAACTATAGGATCTTCATTTTGTCAACTAACAATTTCTTGAAAATTAGGTTTAATCCTGTAACTTCAACAGCAGTCTGTCTCCTTGTTTCCTATATTATACCACCATCTGGTGGATGAACAGGAAATGAACCCAAAATAAAATCATTACTTTTTTCTTGAAGTTTGCAGAGATTCAGGTCATGGTTGTCTGAAAGGTGCTTTTTTAGGAGGCAATTGGAGTTTCTGATTTTTTGTTTTGAAGATGTTTTGCTTCTCATCCAAGAAGCTTCTTCAGCTCTGAGAGGATAGTGGGGAATGGAAGGGTTTATATTCCTTGCAGACAGCTGGTCATTTGCATCCTTTTAGAGGGTCGTTGAGGCCACTTGGAGTTATCTGTGTCCTGAGGGTCACCTGAGTAGTGCAAAGGATTCCATAGTCTTGCAGTTTTTCCTCTGGAAATCCATTCCTACTGCCACACCATTTGAAGGATGTTTCATCCCAAATGAACAACCATGTGTACAATATTAATGGAACAACCATGACCTGGAAGACTGACAATACTCTTACAGACTTTTAGCAATGCATTTGGGCTGAAGCTACACTTCCGAATGGTATGGTAGGAATGGATTTCCAGAGGGAAAATTGTAGACTACAGGAAACCAGGAGCACTTACTGCCAGCTGTTTCTTTCCAATCCAGAAGGCACCACTCAGAACCAGAAGATAAACAGCTCATGTTCATTATTGCCAGTATAAAAGAAGCTTCTTATGTAACCTTGCGAGTTAGGTTGGGACATGTGTCTACTTACCTGAAACAGCGCTCTGTCAACATTGTAACTGCAGAATATGGACCTAAGACTTTTCTGCATTCTTGTCCCCCGTACAATGATTTTTTGCAAAGAAACAATTACAGAGGAAGGAACCAGGAGCACCTCTCAGGTGATCTTGAGGACACAGATAACAACCAGTCCAGTGGCCTCAACGACCCTCTAAAAGGATGCAAATGACCAGCTGTCTGCAAGGAGTATAAATCCTTCCATTCCCCCACCATCCTGAAGAAGCTTCTTGGATGAGAAGCAAAACGTCTTCAAAAGAAAAAAAACAAGAAAGTCCAGTTGCCTCCTGAAAAAAGCTCCTTTGAGACTACCTTGTTCTTGAATAAAAAAATGAAAACTAGTGAGTTCTTTCTCAACCCTCAATTTTCTTCCCCACAAAAGAGATTTCTTTCTTTTCTTTTTTTCCTGGCATGTTAGCCTATTGCTGCTCTTGATATTTCAGAGTTGGCTTTCTTGGGGGTGGTGATTGAAATAACCACTGGTGTTCTTGTTTATTTTATTTTAATGCATTACAGGTAATACTCAGAACCACAACTGAGTCCAAAATTTCTGTAGTTAAGTGAGACACTTGTCAAGTGAGTTTTGCCCTGTTTTGCAAACTTTTCTTGCCACTGTTGTCGCTGAAGTTGCTGAGTTAGTAACAAGGTTGTTGGAGTGACTCTTGTTTTCCCCATTGATTTGGCTTATTTAAACTGTCAAATAATGGGACAACTTAGTGCATATGGGTGAAGTAATTTTCCAGTCTGTGCCAGTCAGTTTGTTTCATTTTGACAATGACATTATAATAACAACCCTGACAATCTAAAGTATGGATCCTATACAGGTAAAATTTTGATTTATGACCATTTAACAACTATCTGATATAATGAATATGCTGAAAAAAAGTGACTTATGCCTCTTCCTCATACTTAAAAGAGACATAGTAGCACAGTGGTTAGAATGCAGTATTGCAGGCTAACTCTGCCCACTGCCAGGAGTTCAATCCTGACCGTCTCAAAGTTGACTCAGCCTTCCATCTTTCTGAGGTCAGTAAAATGAGGACCCAGATGATTGGGGGCAATAGGCTGACTCTTTAAACAGATAAGAGGAGCTTTAAAGCAGTGTAAAGCGATATACAAGCCCAAGTGCTACTGCTATTGCTCTACTTTTTCTCTCTCTTAGGAAGGAAGGAAGGAAGGAAGGAAGGAAGGAAGGAAGGAAGGAAGGAAGGAAGGAAGGTACCACGTGTCACCAATGTGTGCAGTATTGCAGGCTAACTCTGCTCACTGCCAGCAGTTCAATCCTGACCAGCTTAAGGTTGACTCAGCCTTCCATCCTTCCGAGGTCAGCAAAATGAGGACCCAGATTGTTGGGGGGCAATACGCTAGTTGTGTAAACAGAGAGGGCTGTAAAGCACTATGAAGCGGTATATAAGTGCTATTGCTATTTATCTATCATCTATCTCGCATCCCTCTATCTATCTACCTACCTCTCTCTCTCTGACTCTCTCTCTCTCTCTTGCCATAGTGATTCAGTGGTTAGAATGCAGGATTGCAAGCTAATTCTGCTGACTGCTAACAGTTCGATCGTGATCGACTCAAGGTTGACTCAGCTTTCCGTCCTTCCCAGGAGGGTAAAAATGAGGGCCCAGATTGTTGGGGGCAAGAGGCTGACTCTGTAAACCGCTTAGAGAAGGCTATAAAGCACTGTGAAGTGGTATATAAGTCTAAAGGCTATTTCTATTGTTAAAATTGCCATCTGTACCTATGACCACATGATGAAAGTTTGGGCTCATGGAAACTGGCATTTATTTACAGTGGTTGCGGAACCCCAGAATCCAGAACTTCATCCAGACAAAATCAGACACTGTCTTGTTCGGTTGGGCAAAGTTGGTCAAAGGTTGGGAACCTGGGAGGCAAAGTTGGGGAAGGTTTAACAGGTTTAACAGAGTTGGAAGGGACCTTATAGGTCATCTAGTCCAACCCCTCGCCCATGCATGAGACCCTGCAGCATTGAAGGATTCACTCAACAGTCACCTTGATTAGCCACAGAGATTCTGGTCCCAGTCATAAGTTGTGGATTATCTGTCAAGCTTCCTTCAGGTTTTCTGTCCTAGCAAAGGAAACTTCTGATTTCTTATCTTAAGCTTTATGATTGCTTTCAGATAATACAGAATAACAGAGTTGAAAGGGACCTTGTAGGTCATCTAGTCCAACCGCCCGCCCAAGCACGAGATCCTACACTATTTCTGACAAATGGGAGTCCAGTCTCTTCTTGAAAGCCTCCAGTGATGAAGCTCCCACAATTTCTGAAGGCAACTTTAATCTGTTCCATTGGTTGCTTGTTCTCACAGTCAGAAAATTTCTCCTTATTTCCAGTTTGAATCTTTCCTGGATTAGTTTCCATCCATTGTTCCTTATCTGGCCTTTGGGTCCTCTGGAAAATACCTTGACCCCTTCCTCCTCTCTGGGGCAGCCCCTCTTTATAACCTTCTACGAGAGGACAGAGGGGACCAGGAAGAGAACACTAGACTGGCCATGCCCAGTTCCTGCAACCGTACTTCATATATTTTAGTCTCCAGTCCCCTCATCATCCTGGTTGCTCTTCTCTGAACTTTTTCTAGAGTCTCAACATCTTTTTTTATGTGGTGACCAAAGCTGAATGCAGTATTTTAGGTGTACTCAGGCTTTATAGAGTGCCTCTCTTGAATTACATGCACTTCATTTGAGAAAGAGGACACTCAGTTCAAGGCAAGTCACCCCCTCCCCCACATCCACCAAAACCTCGAAGTTGGTCATGACTGAATAGAGTTCTTACTGCATCTGATTTACAGCTTGCTTCACTGTTCTTTTCAGGAGCTCTTGGATATTTCGGATGAGCTCGGTCTCCTAAATGAAAACAGGAAAAATATGAGTACAGCAGTGCATGCAAAGGCAATGAAGCGAAGCCTTTAAAATGATGGGTGTACCTTCCATCCACTTAGCCTGTTGTGGATTTCAAACCAGAAGCAAAATACAGCACAGCATTTTGTTTTAAAAGTTCCCCCCTTTTTTTTAATTTCATAGACAAGTTCCTAGCCCTCGTGGTTTCATACCTCTGGGAGGGCTAGCTCCAACATCAAAAACTGCTGGTTGGTGCAGGTTAGATCAAGGGCATCCTATTTCCCCAATTGTTGGAGCTTTTTACAGCTGAGGCTGGAGTGCTATTTATCTCTCTCTATCATCTATCTGGCATCCCTCTATTTATCTACCTGTCTACCTGTCTACCTACCTCTCTCTCTCTCTCTCTCTTTTGCCATAGTGATTCAGTGGTTAGAACACAGGTAGATAGATAGAGGGATGCTAGAGAGATGATAGGGAGATAAATAGCACTCTAGCCTCAGATCAAGTTCTTCCCTGACTCCAAGAACGTGCAAACAGCCATGCACCCAGGAACCATTTATGAAGGAAGGGCCCTACCTTGAGCAGCTCTACCTCCACTTGGTCCCTCACCAGGTCTGGATGCTGCCGGCGCTCCCGGCACTGCAGGTTGTCCATGGCAATGCTGTAGGGGACCTCCACGGCATCGATGGCTCGCTCCAGCCGCAGTTTCTGAGCCGCCAGCTGGTCAGTCTCAGCCACCAGGTCCTCAATCTCCCTCTGGAGCTCCGACTTCCAGAAGTGGATGTCCTGAAGCCTCTGGCCCACCTTAGCCGTGGAGTCCTCCTGGGTGCGCTGGGCCAATTCTGCCGTGTAATTGGCCAGGTTCTGGGACTCATGGCGGCAGCGCTCAGAGTGGTCGCGGTCGGCAAAGGCCTCGTGGTATCGGATGTAGTTGTTCTGCTGCCATTCTTCGGGCAGGAACTTGGCGGTGCGGAAGCCGGCCGTGGCCAAACCGCTGGAGGAATCGGGACCGGTGTTCAGAGCCGGCTCATAAACCTTCATGGGGAGCTCCGAAACGGGGATACACTGCGGAGCAGGCTCCTGGGTGAGAAGCACAGCAGGCTGAGACATGGCTCCGGTGGCAGCTTGGTCAGGCCAGGAAATTCCCCTGCTCCCTCAGAGGCCTCAAGGATGCTCGGCTGCCACAAAAGCAGCTCTGATCAGCGTCTTCCCGTTGCTATAGGCAACGCCCCTGGTCAATGAGCAAGCTGGTCTCTGCTGGAAGGAAACAGACCAGCCTCCTTGGTTTGGTGTTCTCTCGTTGCCCGGGCGATGCCTGAAAGCCAATGAGCTACAAGGGGAAGTCACAACATAAGGTGACGATAGAAGGGACAAAGAGCTGGGAGCACATAAACACACACACACAAGCCTCCCCTGGGGGTGTGACAAGAAACTGGGGCACTAGGGCAACCAAGCTCTGCTTTGTCATGATGATAAAAATAATTGCAGAGTGATAAAGCAAATGTAGACCTTGACCTGATTGTACTGAAAACCGAAGAAGGATAACAAGGGCATCCTTCATCCATACTGCCATTTAAAGGGAATTGTAATGTTATTAAAATAATAACAATACACACTCAAGGACAGAACTGGGGAGGGGGGGAAATCGTCAGATGTTTAAAAGTTCAGATTGTGTAAAAAAAAAAAAAAAAANTGTTTAAAAGTTCAGATTGTGTAAAAAAAAAAAAAAAAGCAGAAGACACAGTAGACTCAGCTCATGCAAGAAGATTGCACAAACTGACGATCAACAAAAACATCACAGAGTCATCCAAAATGTTTCAATGGAACATTTTACTTTTATTGATTTGATTTGTCAGTTGCTTACAAGGCAATAGGTATAAGTATAAACATGACTAAGAATACAGGAAATAGGTACGAATAAATGGAGACAAAAGGACAGGGACGGTAGGCTCAATGGTGCACATGCACAATCTGAAGAAAAAAAATAAAATCTGCAAAAATTATCATACTGTGCCCGTAATGCAAAATGGGTGGGAACATATACTTGGGCGTCTTAGAATAAAAGACACAGAACTGGAGAAGATCAGAAAGGGTCAAGATCTGAAACTGAAAGTTGAAAGTTTATGGCATAAATCATCATTGATAGTGATCTCAGGAGTTATTGTTCCACTGACCGAAACATTAAAAACTCTTGGGACTATTTCCGTCTGTCAACTGCAACCATGCGACACGGTGGGAATAACGCAAAGAATTGCAAAAGGCAGGGACCCACACATGTATTGTGCCACTAATGATGAAATCCTAGGTTCTTCAGGAAGAACTCTGTGGATGGAGGCCAGGAGCTGTTGAAGAACCGGCAGCTGTGATTTCATATTGTTCACAACAGAAATTATCTCTGCTTTTACACTTTGCCTATTAAGTTTTTAGACAAGCCAGTACCAAGTCCAAACAATACCTTCTAAGAGTTTTGTCCATGATGTTCGTTGCAGATATTGAGACATTTCATTTGCTGGCAATTGCCTTAACATCTTCAGTAACTATAAGATCAAAAACAGCTATAGGGAAGCAAATTTCCTCAGCCTGGAAATCTGAGTATCTGAGAATAATGTCTATGTTTTACTAATAAATAGCCGGTAAAATAAGAAATAGCATTAAATATTATTGAAAGTAGGTCCCAAAGGTTTTTTTTTTTTTTAGGAGGCAACTGGGCTGTTTTTCTTTTGAAGACATGTTGCTTCTCATCCAAGAAGCTTCTTCAGGTCTGACTGGGTGGTGGGGAAGAATTTATAGTCCTTGCAGACAGCTGATCATTTGCATCCTTTTAGAGGATTGTTGAGGCCACTTGGAGGTTTATCTGTGTCCTCAGGATCACCTGAGTGGTGCAAATGGAGGTGCAGCCTTCTTGGAACTGCTGGAAGGACTGTGTTGTAGACAGGAGATAGATGTTGTATCCCACCCCCNAAAAAAAAAAAAAAAAAACTACCTTTGGGACAACCAGGACCTGGAAGACTGAGAATCTCTACAGACTATTATTGAAAGTAGGTATTTATTAATTAAATATATGTAAGCCATCTTTCAAAGCGATCTCCCTAAAATGCCATGTCACCATAATCAAACTTTACTCTACAGGTAGTCCTTGGCTCCCAAGTTACAGCACTGAAAAACAGTCACTGACTTGTGACCATTTTTCACATTCATGACCTTTGCAGCATCCCATCGGTCACATGATCAAAATTTGGATGCTTGGCAACTGATTCATATTTATGGTTTCAGTGTCCCCTTTTGTGATCTTCTGAGAAACGAAGTCAATGCGGAAGCCAGATTCACTTAACAAAATGACTCACTTAGCAACAGAAATGTGGGACTCCGTTGTGGTTTTAAGTCGTGGACTACCTGTATTCCTCTTTGCACGAGAGAAAAATCTCCCCAAAATGAGGGAATGTTAAGAGAAGCCACCCACAGAAGTTGTCTTTGCGTTAATATCCACATAATTTGCAGCTGCCTATAAAATCTCTCCAGGGCTCAGGAGGAACTTTTTTTAGTTTTGCCAGGACAGATTGTTTCAAGAGGTCCCTGCAAGGTGTCAACTTCTCCACCTGCATTCAACTCTCTCCTGTTGCCATCTACTATCTACTTAAAAGCTACCGGGGATAATTTTATGTCTGGCGCTGTTGGTTTGAGCTCCGAGCTGGTCAATTTGGTTGCAAACGTTTCGTCACCATTCGAGGAGACATCATCTGCGCACTTTGAATTGTGTTCGCCTTACTCAGACTAACTTGCACCTCATAAAAAGGGATTTAAAGGCCTGACAGACGAGCACAACTCAAAGGGCACGGACGAGGTCTCCTCGAATGGTGATGAAACGTTTGCAACCAAATTGAGAAGCTCGGAGCTCAAACCAACAGCCTAACTACCAACCTGAACTACTAACTTGTGAATGTGTCTGTTGTATTTGCGTATGTGTGTGTAAAATATACACGATTTGCAAGAGATATATCTCTGGAGCAGTGTTTGTCAACCATGGCAACTTTTAAGATGTGTGGACCGCAACTCTCCAGAGTTCCCCAGTCAATATGCCATTCAGGCCCCTACCAGCTCCCCCCTTGCTTAGCTTCTATCACAATAGCAATACTAGACTTATATACCGCTTCACAGTGCTTTACATCCCTCTCTTAAGCGATTTATTGAGTTGTCATATTGCCCCCAACCATCTGGATCGTTTTACCAACCTCGGAAAGATGGCTGAATCAGCCTTGCGCCGGTGGGAATCAAACTGTTGGCAGCCGGCAGAATTAGCTCACAATACTGCACTCTAACCATCACGGCTCTATCCTAACAATTGTCATAACAAGCCCATTTGATATGGCTCACCTTCCCACTTTCAGGGGCAACCTTTACATTGCCCAAAAGTTAGGGTCGCTGTGTGAAGCATGACTGCTCTTTGAAAAAGGCCGACTGCCCAAATACACTGAAGATGGTGGACATTTTCAGCTTCCTTCCAGAAAGTTAGGCTTCTAGTTCTTATTGCACCTAGTTTATAATGCAATTTACCTGGGATGTGAAAACCAGAGTTGTAATGTTCACCCGATTTAAAAAAATCTTCGATCCAGGATGGTTGCTGGATTCCTGGGCTATGCCAACATAGTTCCTAGAAACACAAAAGGTTGCCTCCCAGTCGCTCCTTCTGCTCCAACAGTAGTGGGTATGCCTCAGTTCCTCCATTGGCCATGCTCCGGTTGGCCAAGGCTCCCACTGTACAGGCAAGTCCTTGATTTGTGACAATTGAGCCCAAACTTTGTTGCTAAATGAGACATTTGTTAAATGAATTTTGCCCCATTTTACGACTTGTGGCTTCTCCATTGACTTTGTGTCGGAAGGTCTCAAAAAGTGAATCCATGACCCCGGGACACAACTCATCATGCGTCACATGCCAAGCATCTGAATTTTGATCACATGACCATGGGAACGATTCAATGGTTGCGAAAAATGGTCATAAGTGACTTCTCTCAGTGCCATTGTAACTTTGAACTGTCACAAGTCAAGGACTACCTTACTCTAGACAGGCTGCCAAGACTGAAAAAAAATTAAGATCCATTCCAATTGGATTTTCACCCAGGATCAAGTGGGCACTAGATTTGCCATCCAAATGAAGGCTATCATCCCACCAAGCCAGGAAAAACATATAAAATGCCAGTTCCAGCATGTGATGTGACCCCCCCACCCATTGCAGCTCACAGCCTCTGCCCCCAAATATTACCTGCAGATCTGAAAGGTCTGTCCACTCTGACTAGCTCAAACAATGAAGAAAAGTAAACAAGCAGGGGGTGTCGATTTATTTTATTTAATTTTATTACGGTTTTAAAAAGGTATCTATTTCTCCAGCAGAGCAAGGTCACAATTGAAGATTTGCAGGAATTCCATTTCAAACAAAGGAGGGGAAGGGGGAAAGAATCAGCTTTGCATTACTTCACTATAGCTCAAAAGTGTTTTAATATTTAAAATTGAATTTTAGTAATATGCAAGCCAAGCTCAGCTTCAATGCAGGATACACTATATGTAAAATCTGCCCCACATTCATGTTAAGTTTGGTTTACAAGGAAAAACAGAATGAGACAAGTATCACCAGAAGGGCACCCAATCATGTCAGGTTTAAAAAAAAAAGCTGAACTGCGACAGACTATTTCTCTACTCCACCTTTAAGTCCCAGAAGGTCTGTTTTCAGAGTTATAGTCTTCCCAAAGTCACCTATCAAGGTGCAACCTCTGGGGCTATTCCATGGCCGAGCTTTAAAGAAATTTGCTTGTGACACAACCCACTTCTCCAATGAGGGCCATCATGCAATCGAGGTTATGATTATTTTGGCAGGAGAGTGAACGTTTTGGACAGCAAATAGAGTTTGTTTTTTTAAAAAAGCAGTAAAGTAAAAAGTTGAAGCTTTACAAGCACACAGACTATAAAGGGCAGCTGGCTTATCCAAGCCTGTTTTTTGTTTTGTTTTGTTTTCTCTTTGCCAAAACAAAACGATGGCACCAAAATGTTTTTTTAAATGCTCAAATAATTTTGTTCAGAAGAGCTAGACTGAAAGCAAAGCTTCAAAGCACAGAAGAGTTACTCTAAGTCTAATTGGTAAGAGGGAGGGAGGGATGGGAAATAAATTCCACACACGGAGAGCTACAGGCTCCGTTCTTTTATCAGTCTACCTGGGAAGCAATCTTGGACCTCCTCTGTCTTAGCATTTTAGTCTGGAGAAACCCTGGACCAAAAACCCTCAGCAAAGCTCCATACTCATTCAGTGGACCAATGATTTAAATCAAGGAGTCTGTGCGTTCCTCAGCGGCCCACGTCCTCATTTCCTATTTCTCCATTCCAGGCCAAGTCCTTCTTTCTGAGTATTATTAGATGGCTCTGCTCACTATAGTTGAGTTTTGTTTATTTTTTTTCAGTTACAATTTCATTTGAAGTACTACTTTTGTGGTTTTGGAGCAGGTGGATTTTTTTTGGGGGGGGGGNCAGGTGGATTTTTTTTTGGGGGGGGGGGTGTTTATATTAAAAATTGTTTTGCACCAGTCTTAATCCTGCACCCACAAACATTTAAGTGCTTTAATTCTCCAGAGAGAAATGCTCATTTAAACCAGAAAGAACCACCTCACAAAGACAACCTGCAATCTGGGCTCTCTCATGAAGTCAAGAAACCATCCATGAGCTGCACTTCAACAGTGGCAAATCTTTCAAAAGAACATCTGAAAGATAACGCGACTGGAGACTTGAGGCTGGAATGAATTTTAAATTCTCATAGTTTCATGACAGGTCATTTTTAACTGTTTTTAAGATGCAATTAGCAGTGCTTTGTTTTTGTTTTGTTTTGTTTTGTTTTTTAAAAAAGTTCCACGAAGTAAATGAGAATACTTATGCTTCTCCCAGACAATATCTGTAGCTTTTTAAGTTGGGAGTACCCTGTCCTTCACACTGCATTTTTTTTCCAAAGGCAAAAACGAAGGGTGTGCAATTCAACAGGTTCCCCCCCCCTACTGCTTACTGAACCCCTCCAGAAATCAGCCCCACGCACGCATGGATCTCCACATGGATTTGACACCACCATTCTCAAATTAAGATAAATAGGAAGCCTCGGGAGAGACGAGAGAACTGGGAAGGACTGGGGGGGAAATGAAGAGGCTTCTAAATAAAGAATCCTGCAGGTTTATTCAGCTTTCCAGTCAAGCAACGTTCAAGGGGAATCTGGCCATTTGGAAACCCTGCAAACTGCCCTTCTGCAGTCAAGGCAGATTAGAGATGCGATCATCCTCAGCCAGAAGGCAAAGGGACGAAGGTGCTGTAGCCAAACACACCTGGCGGGCATCAGAACACAGAAGACTAACCTACCATTTCCCAAGTCCCAGTGCTAGTGGGAGAGTTATTACAATCCTTGTCCTTTGATAAAAATGCAACAGAGCTCTGGACTTACACACAAAGGAAGCTCCATGTGCCAAGAGGGAAGAGGAGAGGGGAATTTGCACCCAGGTAGAGCATTCAACCCCAATGTCCTGGTCCTCTCCCTTTTACCTTTCTCAAGGTAGCTCAGTGGGTAGGTGTGTCACATATCTGGCTCGAAAATGGTGGCTCCCTTTTGCTATACCAACATCGCCTTCTGCTGGCGATGGAAGGCTTGCCCAGCTGAACCCCAACACTGGTGGTTTTGCAGGCCTGAGGCCACCCAAAGTGGATCTTCCTTTCAGGGGACAAAAGGTTCTCCATCTTGCCCAAATGCCAAAGAAAACTGTGTCTGAGACACAGGTGTTCCTGCTTTTTAAAAGCAGCTCAAGCCTCACCTTCCCACCCCGCCCCCAACATCATGATGGGAAGACACAAAGGACAAACCCCCTTTAAAGAAAAAATTTCCTACCCACCCAGTTTTCTCCCAGCACACTGGGGAAGGGTATAATACGTACCTGTATTACCAAAAACCACACGTCCTCCCAGGGACAAAACACATTCCTCTGCTGGGTGACTTAAAAGCAATCCATTCAAAACCTTCCAGGTAGAAATTCCTGGGGCAGGAGGAAGAGGAGGGCCTGGGGACAGCTGCTTTAGAGCTCACACACGCGTGCGCCCTCCCCCCCCTCTCACACACACACACACCCAACAAACAGCCTTTTTGTAATGACTTAAGTCTCTGCCACATCATCACCACGAGGGGCACCTGTTTACATCACTCTCAGCCATCAACTGCTTTGTAATGTTTTTTTAAAAAATGGACACAAGCCAATGCTTATAATGTGCGCACTTATTTAAATAGAAAATTATGTGTCTAGTAGGCTTTAAAAAGAAAATAATAACATATTTAAGAATATGTGTGTGTGTGTGTGTGTATATATATGTGTGTGTGTGTATATATATATATATATACCTACATACACACACATACATACATACACATTCTTTCTCTCTCTGTCTCTCTGAAGGAAGCATGTGAGTCTTACTTGCCAAGTCATGGTGTTGAAACAGTTGTCTAAAGTGGCAATACTGTTGAAGCAAATATTGAAACACGGCAAGAAATAAAGGACAAAAAAGCAATCTATAACCAAATAAAATGTCTGATATTTCTTTTCTTCCCTTCAAGAGAACACGTAAGGTCACTTTTAGCCTTGGAATGGATGTGTGATCTAACCTGCGATGAGCTTGCTAGCTACTACACAACGTTGGAAATCCTCTTGCTAAAGAATCTACTTTTGAGGGAAGCCAGAGAGGTTGGAGAAGGAGTCTAAACCTCCGGGGCATATTCTTTCTTTTATGGCAATTTTTTTTTTGTGTGTGTGTGTGTGTGTGTGTGTGTGTGTGTGTGTGTGTGTGTGTGTGTCTCGTGAAGAGAGAGCCTCAAGTTTGTTTTCCCAGTGAGCGGAGGAGCACCAGTGGGCTTTTGAGCAAAGGGTCTGGGGGGGGAGGGGGAGGTGGGGAGGGCGAAAACAATTGTTGCCATTTAGATCATACGGTTGCGTTTATGGGTCGGGGAGTCCGTAATGCCATCACCGCACTGGGCTGAGGTACGCTTTCTAGTTCCACCATTGTCCAAGTGGAGTGCCATTTCTTCAGATATGAAAGTGTTCAAGTCAACGTCATGGAGTCCGTTTCTCCTTCGGCTGCCGTTGGAGCCGCTGCTCACGTGGGTGGGGGAGCCCGGGGTGCTCGAGCGGACGCTGATGCTGGCCATGGCGCCACTGAGACCTGCAAGGGGGGGGGGGNTGAAGGGGGGGGGGGAGAAAAAGGAAGGAAAGAATTAGACGCTCGGGGAGGAGCCAGGGTTATCCATCAAGGCAGATGGCTGCGCTGAAAAGGGGCTAAAAAAACCACAAAAAGAATGGAAAGTGCCCGTTTTCCCTCGAGGTCTATGTTAAGGTGAATCCACAAACCGCTCTGGACCACGTCAACAGTGAATCATTTTTCTCAACTTGTAAAACACCCCTACACTTTGTTTCCAAGTTGCCGTAAGGGGGGTGGGAGGAGGAAAGAAAGGACCGGAGAAGCATACAGCAAAATGAACTTTTTCATTTTGAAGCACATTCCAACCTTATCTTTAAAAGGATTGTAGCTAAGCTACTGAAGCTTTTGCCCAGGAAAAAAACTTTAATTGGAGACTGTGATGGATGACACCTAGCCTGTGTAGGTGCTTAATTGGAAAAGCTGATTTATGGCACACCCAGGCGGCAGGGAGGGAAGCAGGGTCACAGTTGGAATCCTGATACATTTTGACAGTTTGGGATCCTTATAAAAGTTGCAGCTCTTCCTCTTCCTTTTGGAGGCAACTTAACTTGAATAGATCTGGGCCCTTCACTAGAGCAGGGGCCTCCAACCTTGGCCGCTTTAAGACTTGTGGATGAGGAATTCTGGAAGTTGGAAGTCCACAAGTCTTCAAAGTGGCCAAGGTTGGAGGCCCCTGGGCTTACTTGGAGCTTTTGGATACTGAGCAAAAGGTCAATTATAAGCAGGGGTCCACAACACCCGGTCCATGGACTGGCATTGGGCCACGGCATGCCAGAAACCAAGCTGCAAAAACAAGTGAAACCCCATCCATAGGATGCATGTAGCAGGCAAAACCATGCCCTCTCCGGTCAGCGGAAAAAAACTCTCCCTACGGAACCCGTCCCTGGTGCCCAAAAGGTTGGGGGGGAGCACTGAATTATTAGAATTTAGGGCCCCCGCTGGAGAGGGTTATGGAAGTGCCCCATAGATTCCCTGGGGTCTGTTCAGAAAGGCCTTCCCCTTGCCCTCAAGCCAACTTTCTCTGGCATAAAGATGCAGGCGGGTCCTCAACTTACGACCACAACGGAGCACAAAGCCTCTGTTGCTAAGCAACAGCTGCTTGGCGAATTTTGCCCCGTTTTATCACCTTCCTTCGCTGCAGTCGTTAAGTTAGTAACACAGTCGTTCAGTGAATCTGGCCCCCCACTGACTATGCTAGCCAGGTCACAAAAGGGGGGGGGAATCACATGGCTTTGAGACACTGCAACGGTCATTAATACGAGCCAGTTGCCAAGCCTCTGAATTTTGATCCTGTGGTCATAAGGATGCTGCAAAGGTCCTAACTGTGGAAAATGGCCATAAGTCACATTTTTGCAGTGCCACTGTTAACGGTCACTAAATGAACTTTTGTAAGTCGAGAACTACCTGTGCTCCAAACAGATGACCACAAAAAGATTAAATCAGGGGAAAATCATCCTTGTAAAATGCCTTCCCCCCTCGGCTTTCCCATTCAGTAAGCCAGTTCTAGAAAAATTGGGGGTGGGGAGGCCATTTTCTTTACCTCTTGGCTATACGAGGTATTGAGAATGGAAGGGTATTTCATGAGCTCTTCAGCTGAGACATTTGCTCAAACATACAGATCCTAAATGCACCGTGTGGAAAAGGGGAAGGAGGCAAGTTTTGTCACCCTTCTTAGCAAACTTTTGTCATCCGGTTAACTGGATATGGTTATACAATCTGCGATATGTTAACAACAGAATTTAATCAGAATTTAGGTTCTCTACGCATCAATATCAGCTGGGTTCTAGTCTCCCAGAAGCGAAAGGGTTGGCTTTGCTGTGGAAATACCCTTCCTCCCATTCTCCCCTCACCCCAAAGTTTAGCAAGCTGCACAAATAAAACCAGATGCTTCAGAATATCCAACTAAAAGCTCAACCTCTCCAAGGTAGCCAGCAGAAGCCCTTCAGACGTCCAATCCCTTCCAAGTCCCAAAGATGCTTTTTTTCCCCCAAAAGGCAACTGGATCTTTTAAAAAAAGTTTCGCTTCACATCCAAGAAGCTTCTTCATTTCTTGGATGAGAAACAAAACATTTTCAAAGAAAAAAACAAACCAAGAAAATCCAGTTGCCTTTGGGGGAAAAAAAGCACCTTTGGGGCAACCATGGCCTGGATGATTGAGAATCTCCATAGGCTTTTAGATCACTTACAACGGCGAACAAAACCAATAGGAAGCAACTCCTTGCAGAGTCCTTTCCAGATTCTGGAATGGGGGAGGCTCCTGGCAGACTCAGGTTTCCTATACCATTTGGAACCAACCAGGAGGGGCACATAACAGAATTCCAGTGCAGAGCCCGAATCTGCAACAACAGAGTCAGGAAAACACTTAGAATGAACTAAGAAATGCCAGAAATAACCCAAAGGAAAGTTTCTTTCAATATGTAAGGAACAAGAAAAAGTCAAAGATATGATAGGTCTGCTAATGGGAGAAGATGGCAAGGTGGTGACAGGCAGCAGGGAGAAAGCAGAGCTGCTTAATTTCTTCTTTGCATCTGTCTTCAGGCAAATGAGAAATAATAGCCCAACATACCAAAAATAGCAGAGTGGGAGACAGAGCAAGAATGCAGGTCAAAAAAGGCAAGAAATAGGAAACAAAACACTTAACCATTCTCGGAGAGTTGAAATACCACAACCACAAGGATTACATCCCAGAGTAGGAAGGAGATAGCAGGCGTGATCTCGGAAGCCCTGAACAGAATCTTTCAAAGCTCCTGGCACACACAGGAGAACTGCCAGAGGACAGAAGAACTACAAAAGAGAGGAAAAGTGGATCCAAGAAATCCAATCAGCTTCACATCAATACCTGGGAAAAGAAGATCAAGCAATGGATAGAATAACAGAGTTGAAAGGGACTTTGGAGGTCTTCTAGTCCAACCCCCTGCTTAGGCAGGAAACCGTATACCATTTCAGACAAATAGTTATCCAACATCTTTTTAAAAACTTCCAGTGTTGGAGCATTCACGACTTCTGGAGGCAAAGGTGTTCCACTGATCAATTGTTCTAACTTAATTTGTTAACAGATCATGCCAGACAAATCCTATTGCCTTCTTTGATAAAGTGACTAAATTAGTGGAACAGGGAAATGCTGTGGACATAATATACTTGGACTTCAGGAAGGAATCTGAAAGTAAACCAGAGTTTACTTCTTGGAAAGATAAGAACAATATGAGATAGACCAGGGGTCTCCAATCTTGGAATTCTTAAAAATTGCCAATGTTGGAGACCCCTGAAATAGACAGTGCCACCACCAGATGGATTCACAATTGGCTGACAAACCACGTTCAAAGTCCTTAATGGACCTGCATCTACATGGGGGTGAAGCATACAGTGGGGTACTTCTAGGTTCTGGTTTGGGGCCAGTACTCTTTAATACCTTCCTAAATGAGGGACCCAGTTGAGGGGTAGAAGGAGAGCTCATCAATTTTGTCGATGACACCAATTTAGGGGGAACTGCTAACACTTTGGAGAATAGACTCAAGATTCAGAAGGCTCTTCATAGACTTCAGCACTGGGCCCTACCCAACAAGATGACGTTCTTGTTGAGAAAAGGTGAGAAAAGTTAAGGTCCTGCACCTAGATAGGAAGAATCCAATACACAGGTATAGAAAAGGTGGTATCTGGCTCAATGGTAGCAAACTGTGAGCGCTTGGTGTCCTACTGCAGGGTCCACAACCCCCAAGTTGTCACCTGTTGAGAACAGGTCGCACAAAGAGCGGGCAAGCAGGCTAAGCTCCATTTGCACAAGCAGAGGGTGTGTGCACGAAACCATCCCCCCAGCCCACCAGTTCAGAGAGCAGGAAAGACTGGGGGGGTGCCTGTCTTAATGTGTGTGTGCCAGCTCCCCCCCCCAAAAAACAATGCAATCCTAGGCTGCATGAACAGAAGGAAAACATCAAGATCACGAGAAGCGATAGTACCGCATTATACCGCATTAGTGAGGCTGTATTTGCAATACCGCATCCAGTTCTCATCCCCACGATACAAAATAAAGAGACCCTAGAAAGAGTACAAAGAGCAACTAAGATGGTAAGGGATCTGCAGGAGGAATAATACAAAGCATAGTTATTGGAACTTGACATGCCTCTACCAGATAAGGTAGAGGGATAATGTGACAGCTGTCTTCTAGTACTTGAGGGGCTGTCATAGAGAGAAGAGGGTCGACTTACTCTTCAAAGCAGGGTAGGTCAAGAAGCGATGGGTGGGAGCTTGTTAAAAAGACCTCTAACCTGGAACTAAGGAGAAATTTCCTGCCAGGGAGAGGAAACAGGTTGTTTCCCAAGAGTTGTGGGTGCTTCATCACTGGAGGTTTTCAAAAGAGATTCCCACACCTCCCTCCAAAGCTCTACCTGTACTGGCGAAGGCTTTTTGCAAAGGGTTGCCAAAGCCTGCAGGGAGATTGTGTCCCTGTGAGGGTTTCAGCAACCCTTTGCAAAAAAAACCTTTGCCGGCCAGCACACCGTGTCTTCACAAGCTCTGGCTTTTTACAGAGGCTTGCTGAAGTATTTGCAAGCCAATGGGATGCTTTTAGGCAGCCAATTTAGCTGCCTAAAAACATCCCATTGTTTCCAAACTTTTTGTGGGCCGAGTTGGGAAGCTTCAGAGCGATCTTCAGAGTGATCTTGCGTGGCTGGAGAGAAGACAGCTCACTAGATCTTTGCAAGGTACCCGGCATAGCAGGATGGGAGGGGAGGAAGCAATTGTGGGGAGCATGAAGTATTTCAATGGGTCGGAGAGTCCTTGAGTGGTCTTAAGTAGGTGGCCTGTTCCGTCACTGGCACCACCACCCCTCAATGCCCTTACCTCATGTGCAGTTAATGACCCACACATTTGATTAGCAAATGCATGAGCGAAAGCAGGGAGCGATTGCGGTCAAGTTACACAATCCACTCCTATGAATCCTTGGATTACGAATAAAATTGCCAGGAAATCGTAATGCAAGGACTACCTGTAAACATGTCCTAATCCATGTTGGGAATTCTGGAAGTTGAAGTCCAGAGATGTTACAATTGCCAAGGTTCAGAAACACTGGTCCAGACAGACCTCATTTGTCTTTTGGACTTAAAAGTGAATCTGGATGTGGTGACCGAATCAGGATGCTTCAGGTTTTGACATGTGAAGTCTACACAGCTGCCCCTACTTCTGGAGAGCTATAGGGACTAAACAAGAGTTTGTGGGCTCTTGACTGGTTGAGCATCTGGTATGTTTTTTTGGTCAAAGGTGACAGAAGACTGTTGCTGGAGACTAAGATTTCCACCCTTCTGGCTTGCAACCCACACTCATGCTCGATCAATAGCAGCTTCAGGCCATTCTTGATTCAGTACACACTTAGCCATCAGGAGTTCAATTACAGACTGAAGTTCACACCTTCACGTGATCAGGAAGGTCATCTCCTACAGCATCTAATTATGAAGTAAACTTGCAATGGCTTCTTCTACTATAAAGACTCAAAAGTAGTAAACAAATAACTAATTCAGATTTAGAAAATGAGGCTGATTAGAAAGTATTTAGTGTGGATGTCTGTAGTCCACACTTTCTCCCCTTTTTCTGAAAGCCAGTGCTTTCCCATATCTATTTGACTCATTGGAGGATGGAGTCCAAACTATACTTTCATTACGTACTGAAGGGTTGCTTCCGTTTCAGAATTTAGCTTTTTGCCTGCTTATTTTTCCTAAGAAAAATGAAGACATGGTATACTCCTTAAGACTTAGGAATGCACGCTCCATTTTGAGTAACTGAATTATTTTAAATTAAAATCAATAAATGTATAATTAAAATTTCTCCCAAAAGACCTCTTCCCCATTTCTTCAAAAGATTGAAAAACACTGTGCTTTTAAACAAATTAAATGCCTTTGCTTTTTAGTAATAAGTAATAAATTGCACTTACAAAACAAATCTATTTGTAAAAAATTGGGACACGCTTATCAGCAAATATGCATAAAAATGTATTAATTTTTTTAAAAACTTACTTTTTCCCAATTTCAAGTTTACTTCCCCACAAATTATTTTCACATTCTTGACACAAGTAAACCTGCCAAAAACTTTAGCCCCCAGTGCCTCCCGTAACACCTCTGGCAGCAGAAATGTTTTCTAAAGAAAAAAGACATTCCACTTGCCAGACACAAATTATATTCATTTGGAACATCTCACCATTGTTCTATCATTTAAATTTATCTATTTAATTAACACTTTTTTTTCTTCAATAGCCTGGAAGGTCTAAGTTTGAAGCAACTTTGTCAGTTCTGCTTTTCAAAAATTCTACCTATTTTTTTTTAGTTCCAGCGAACTTTAAAGAAATATAACTAAGTGCACTCACAGATAGGCCACCTCATACCCCAGGATGCAAGAAGTTCAGAAAACAATCACTTTGAAGAGGATAACACTTGATGAAGTCCTAAAATAGACTGAATGTTTTTTAAAATAAAAGTATATTCCATTCACCTTTAAAATTAGGAAATTGTTGTCCTATCGACCAAGGCTCTTCTTATCCATCCAAAAATATGAAAAGCTCCTTTTCTGACTCCCAGAAAGTTGCCTGGCCATATATCTGCTTCCAAGCGAGGAAGTTCAGGCCCACAAAAACACCATGCTAAATTCAAAGCAGTTGCTTTAAGATGGCCGACTGCTGGGACTTAGCATCTCTTGCTGACTAAAAACTACAACATGAACCATCAGGTTTTTCTACTAGGTTCCTTGGAAAGCCATACAGCTGGACTGCTCTAGAATCTGGTACTGTGAGGCAAACCAACTCTGCACAGAGACCATGTCAAGCAATCGGTAATATTCTGATTTGTGATTCTGTCTCAATCCTTATGAAAGCAAAGAGTCGTGGCTGCAAATTCTGTAACATTGGCTAAGCACTTTGGGAAATTCTTCCTGGCCATGAATACTATCCAGCTTTAGCAATGAGGCACAACACATACCAGTAAGTATCTTCACCTTTAAGAAAAAATCCCCATGTAAATTTTTTTTCTGTTTCTTTTCTTGCATTTTATATTTTATATATATATATATATATATGTATGCTGTTCAGCTTCGTTCAGGTATTAATTTTCCCACGTCATGGATAAGCACAACTACAATGACGTGGGATAATACCCGAACGAAGCTGATATATATACATACATATATACATATAAACATATATACATACATACATATACATATATATATATATATATATAATACCCGAAGGAAGCTGAACAGCATGTAAGTACCCGCGAAAACTTAAGAAACACACACACACACACACATATATATATAGTGTGTGTGTGTGTGTGTTTTTAAGTTTTGCCGCGGGTGTGCTGTCTCAGCTTACTTCGGGTAATTATCCCACATCATTGTAGTGCTTTTAAAGTGCTTTTAAAATGGCTTTTAAAATGGCTTTAAAAGCACTACAATGACGTGGGAATAATGATCCCGAAGGAAGCTGAACAGGCAACACGCCGCGAAAACCTTACCACACACAGCACACACACTATATATATATAAAAAATGCAGTGTGATTGTCCTGGCATTCCAATCACCATAAAACAAAAGTAAACACAGAATACCATACCTACATATATGTAAACAGTGCTAGTATTGTACAATGGTTTCTGACCATCATATTCTAGTATGTCAACTTATCTATCATTCTAATACTTACAATTCCTAGATTCCAATATTAAAAATAGTATCTCTTCCGGTGTCCACCTAACCTGATTATTTCATCTTCAAACTTGTGTTTCCAATGGTTTCCAACCATTGATAAAACCTATTCCATGTTGAATAGTATTTTCCCTCCTTTATCTTTTATTTTTAGCGTTAGTCTGTCCATTTCCTCAGTCTAGTATTTTCCTTATCATCTTTTCTGTTCTATTCTATATTCTATCCTATATCCTATTCTATATTCTATTCTATTCCATTCTACACTATACTACTTTACAGTTTAATGTAAAAAAACTGATGGAATACATAGAGATTAAGAAAATGGACTTTTAGGATGAGAATTCAAAAGCCTTCACTGCCTGAATAATTTAATTGTTGCTATGCTCAGGATGAAAACATTTTTCTTGATTTATGAAGATACTGGTGAATTTTATGACATCCTCATAAACAGGCTGAAATTTGCACCTAATTTATAAATGTCAAAGTCATTTCAAAAGCTTCTTGCAACTGAACTTATACAAAGACAAAATTCTAACATCTCTCTAATCTGAAGGTTTCACAGAGGCTAAAGGACACCCTAAACCCGTGATAGCAAACCTGTGGCACGGACAGCCACTTCTTCCAGCACACATGCCATAAGTTCACCATCATGTGTGTTGAGGTAATTTCCCGTTAGGAGAATGAGCGCATACAGGGAGACATATAGAGAGTAGTATTGGAATAATACACACTCAGTACACAGATACACTGTACAGTTTAATGTAGGTTTTTAGCTTCCTAGAAAGGTTTAAGCAAAAGTCCAAAAAGCAGTCCAAAAAGTCATTCACAGTTAATCAGTAGTTTTTCAAAATCGCAGGGGAATATTCCAGGAAGCATAAGTCCATGTGTAAAAACAGTTAACTATCAACATTACATTAAATCCAGTAAATCAGTCAATTAGGAAAAAGTGGGAGCAACAAGCAATTACTTTCGCAACAGAAGGAAATAAAAGACTACAACTTCAATGCTCTTCTGAGAGCTCCAGACTAAGAGCAGAACGCAGGTTTAATGGCTGCCATCATATATGGCGTACTTGAGAAAAACAACCCAATTGCATGCTCTTGGCAGTCCCCTTAAAGGGACTAGTATCTAAAATGTTTATGCCTGGTGTTGTATATGTTGTTTTTTCTAAACTCCAGAATACCTGTTAGGAAGACTGCATATTACAAATATTCTCCCCTTTTTGGGTAAGATAATATATCAAGGACCTTACATTATAAGTGCCATAGGTCTTCACAGCGAGTGCCTTATGCGTTTATAGAGCCTTGGGGCCTTTGTAAAAATGATCTGCGTTGTATAACTTTCGTTTTTTTGACTAAGTATAGACAGTGATTCTAGCTTACATCATCTTTACTTTGGCACACATTGTCTCCATTTAAACTATCTTAAATCTGTGAGTTTTTCGTTCTTTTGTTAACAGCAATATTTGAAGCGCTCTGGTGTGGCCTGAGATTGGTTATCTTGTTAACAACATAGGATGCTGTTAAGGCATAGTTAATTCCCATAATCAGTTAACTAAATTTGGCTTATGACATAGAGGACTAAATCTGTAACATGAGGTAAGTAAGGACAAACGTGAGAATTTCAGGGCCTCCAAGTTGTGACGAAGCCTTAGAATGTTTCTGTCTAATAGCATCTCGCAATCGGCATCAAATGCTTTTCGCGCAATAAATACATGCAGTAACGGCTCGATGTAGGATTCTTCGTGTATTTATGTCTGTGCAAAACTTGGCATCAGCCATATGCAGTCAAATTCAGTTCATCACTTTGGCTCCAAAATAACACTGCAATAATACATTGTCTTGTTCAGTAATCCTTAACCACAAACTTTAGCAGCTTCGCCCAGCGTGGCCTTTCAGTTTGGCCAGTCAGCGTTAAATCTTGCTACCACTGATTAACAACTGCAGCAGTCATCTGGATTGACCAATTACTTGGAGATAGAGATAAACGTATCATCAAGGACTTTGATAATTGTTCTTATCAAAAACAGGACTGTTGAACATCACTATGGCTCGTCGCTTAGTTTGTGTGTCTTATGCCGGCTTCACTAAAAGTCTCCATTTACCTAAGCTTTTTGAAGTAAATTGGTTAAATTTTAATCTGCCTGTGAGAGTCTTGGCATCCTCCCCTAGTGTCTATCTATCTTTAAAAACCAAGATAATGTTATTGATTTCTGTTTTATCTAAATTTAATGTTGTCCAGCAGTGAACGATTATCTCAGTAGCTTCGCTGTGTGACAGTTTGGTGATTAACTGAGCTAATGAAGTCAATCCAAGTTAGAACAATAGGGGCAATAATGAAATGCATACGCGATTACTTATCTTTTAACCAAACATGGATCAGCATGCGAGCTCAAAAGCCTATTTTAGGTTAATTCCTTGTAAGGCGGAAAACATTGTTCCACTCGATGCATCCTGATTGCTTTAAACCATAAAGACTCTTTTTGCAAATTTCCAGCAATCATGTATCACGTATTATCAAATTTTTTGAGACCTAAAAGGTTGTCTGTTATAAGTAGTATATTCTGGTTCCTGCAGATGGTTGGCGTTTCTGTGTGTTCGTGAGGCTGGGTGTGTTGCAGATGGGTTGCATGCCAGATAAGGACGTGCTCTGAACATCCACAAATGAGATATACAAGTAGTTTGGTCTCGGCTTAGGCTGGGCACCAGTATTAATGCTTGCCGCTTGATGGTAGTAGCCTTCAGACTAGGTGCACAAACACCTATCATAAGTCATTTTGCGTGTCTGATTGGAACTCTTGTTGAATATCAACTGGGCTTTAAGTGGTAACAGTCCCATCGCAGTACGCTGTTGCTTCCGCTATATAGGTATCCATTGTACATCCTATGGGCGATAGTTTACCTGGTGGTAAAGTAAGTGATTTTTCGGTATAGGCTCTCGCATCTTTTTATGATTGCAGGGTGTCGCTTTATGCCATTGGCTTTGTTGCCAAGCAGGCTCATGAGTCCTTAGCAGGATAAAGCATTTTTCAGTCGCTATAGTTACTTGGAACTGTATTCACGCTTGGCATACCAACACTGGATGGGCCGTGATATCGTTATCAGTGGTGCGTGTTATTCCGGGTTGAATGATCTTGATAAGATACAAGGAGGACTTGACTGGTGCGTGAGCTGTTCGCTGTCGCGAATTCTGCTCCTGTTCTGTGCTATTGGTCTTCCCTATGCTTTGTTCGTCGCTACTTCCTCCTGTTCTTCCCTCTTCCCTCTTTAATGGCTATTGGGGTGTACTGATTTTATCTTAGGGAATATTGTAAATGGGTGTCAATAATTAATATCTAATTAGTGATGGATTCCTGGTTCGCAAGTTTTATCCCCAACGCCAAGTAATGCTCAAGAAATTTTTGCGAACTAGCACACAATAAACATGAGCTGTGCCTTGATCCCAAAATTTAAATGCATACTGTGGTGGCCTCAAGTAACCCATCAAAAAAATAAACTTTCTTAGCCTCTATGTTTGGCCCGTTATGCAGTCTTACGTTTGGTGAGCGGAATATTGCAGCGCCATGATAGGAGCTCCGAGAATGTGTGTAAAGTAACTTAAATTTGGTTTTCTGCCATGACAGAGTGAAGATGCCGGAATTACTCCAGTTGTTGTATTTACTAGCCATTATTTACAATGGTTACGACACGATTATGGCCTCACCGCAGCAGTCAAGTTGGTCAGGTAAACCTGGAGATCAGATAAACATAGTGCGAGTCATTGCGCTTGCTAGTTTGGCCCTCTTCTTCTAATAAATGGAGTTATGTGTGGGTCTGTAAGGGTGGGCAGGAGACGTTTATTGCTGGCAACCTCAGCCAATTTCAGCATATTTTGGAAAATCTTTTTTTAACAAACAAGTTCAGTCCCATTAGTCAAGATTACTAAAGTAAGTTACTTTATTTGTTTTTTCATGTTTCTCTCAAGGCAAAACCTTAGCCAATTAAAAGAATGTTGGAATGTTGTCTGTTTTGTTCTTCATAAAGATAGGGGCAGGAAACCGTATCTTGAGTAAAGTGGTCCATAATACTCAAAATATAACAGGACAGCGCTCCGTAAACTTGGTTGTCTTAGGACGCGTAATTTATGTCACAACACAACCCTAAGGTTTTTAGTTGCTTAAACCCATTTAGTCTGTTTCAGGAGTAAGCTTTACTTCTTTTCTTGACTAAACTAAGCTTTACAGGGGTGTAGAATACTTGCTACAAGATTTCAATTTTACTGCCTCTGACAATTGAAAGCAGTTTAAGGCATATTTGGAATATTAAATGTGGCCCTAGTGTACTATGTAGTTAAACTGTATAGCACTACATTCATCATGTGGCTTAACATTGTTATAAGAAACTGAGTTAGCCATCTTCAACTGATCATGTATTGAAACATATAGAAGTCAATTTTTTAAAGTAGTAACCACCTTTTACCCTCTTTCTCTATTATACAGTTATACTCCGCTAAAGGTTACTCTACTATAGACGCAACGGATTAACTAAAGCGCTTTACTGATAGGCAAATTAAATTCAGTTATAGGGTAGGGCATATAGGCATAGTTAAATGTTCATTTATAGGCAAGAACAAATATGCAGGTACGCTTTGCACCTGATGCTTTCATCCTCCCATCCATGTTGCCAAAATGATCGAATTGTTTTTACTTGTGGACATCTTTATAATAGGGCTTTTTCTAAATCTTTAATAATGCATGTGGATGCTCCAACTATCCAACCGCCAACAATTATTGTTGGTTAACAGTTGAAAGTTGGCTAGATCAGTTGCTAAACTAACATTCTTGTTGGCCTTCCTGGTGACTCTACTAGTTTCCTGGTGTTTTCCCTTCTTAGCAGAATTTGAGCTATATGTCCCTACCCCAGCAAGAAAGAACATTTTCCTAACAAGTAGTATTGGGCAGTTG
Organism: Laticauda laticaudata; assembly: GCA_004320025.1. Lineage (NCBI taxonomy): Eukaryota > Metazoa > Chordata > Lepidosauria > Squamata > Elapidae > Laticauda > Laticauda laticaudata. The sequence continues at coordinate 36,464 of BHFT01013695.1, read as the reverse complement.
AAGGATAAATCCTCTTGCTTGTGGTTGTTACCTTTCTCAAGTTGGTCCCTATCAAGGGCCAAAGTCTATCTTGCTTCTTCCTAGCAATCATTCAATTATTGTCAGCTCGATGTCAGTTTATCTCTGGGCAGGACTACTCCGAGTGAAGATAGCATAGGATGCATCATATACATGTTGCCGTATTCAATGAGGAAAGAATGATGTATAAACCTTGATATCAGCTCGTGATAAATTATTAGTTCTTTTTTCAATGTAGGCTGCTGTGGGAGCAGTTCTTTTCAAGAAGTTTTAAAGTGACGACGCTAGGCATATCTCCACCTGTTCAGAGACATGCTCTAAACAGGTTTACATGTACGTTAAGATAGGTATGCTGCCGCACTACACTGTATACGAACATAATCCTCTTCAAAATTCTGCCAACACTTTATCGAGGCAGGCAGACTCTTCTCTTCGATGGGATGATGGCCCGTAGCTGGGTCATCGTCACTCAAGTGTTAGTCCAATATATCTAGAAAAAGAAGGCCTGTTCGTTTGTTTCTTTCTTAGAAGTCACCAATCCTTTTGACATCATCCTTATGTATCTGAGACAAGAGGATCCCACAGCATATTACACTTCTTGGGTGGATTTTTGTAACCTTACATTCATAATACCTTCTTTACGAAAGGAAATAGGGACTGCACTTCATAGACCAGGGAGAGACATAGTTTTTCTACATCCCAGACGCTGCGCGTTATGCAGTGGATATGAACTTGTGAAGTGTCTTGTCCATCTTTACCAGCGATTAGTAAAACCACAATAAACAGTAAAGCAGCGTCTGTATTAGCAGTACTGTGGGCATTCACAGCTAAACTGCTCCAGTTATCTGAGCGCTGTATGGCTTGGGCGCTATAACCGCAGTGTTGAGCAAATTCCTCCGTTAGGAGAATTGAGCGGGCATAGCAGGGAGACGTATGGAGAGTAGTGTTGAATAATACACGACACTCAGCTACATGCAGATACCTATAATAGTTTAATGTAGGTTTTTTAGGCTTCCAGAAAAGGTTTAAGCAAAGTCCGAAAATAACAGTCCAAAAGTCAATTCACGCGTTAATCAGTCAGGTTTTTCAATCCAGGATTATTTCCAGAACGTAAAGTCCAGTGTCACAAAACAGTTAAAATATCAGACTTACATAAATCCAGAGTAATAATCGAGTCAATTAGAAAAATGGAGCAACAGCAATATTTCCAAACAGAGAGGAGATGATCGATACCACTCTCCTTCTCTTCAGGTGAGACTCAGACTAAGAACAAGCCAAGGTTTATACTGGCTGCCATCTTACTGGCCGATTTGAGAAAACACACCAATTGCGATGCTTCTTGCATTCCCTTAAAAGAGATAGTAGGCTAAAATGTTTATCCTGGTTATATGCCCTTAAAGAGATAGTACTAAAATGTTTATCCTGGTTTATATATTTCTAACCCAAATATCTGTTAGGAGACTTATATTCCTAACAATGTGTCATCCAGAAGAGCCCCACTGTGCATGTGCACCTCTGATTGTCAGGTATCTGGCACGCATGCGTTGAAGGTGGGGGTCCTGGGAGATGCGCAGGGCACATGGGGATCGTTTACACATGTGCAGGGGGTGTGGAAGGGGCCCCATGAGCATTGCCTTCTGGGTGCTAGCACACACAATTTTTGGCACAGGAGCCCAAAAAGGTTAGCCACCACTACCCTAAACAACTTCAAATTCCAGTTGGGTGCATTTGCCAGGAAATAAAAGCATCAAGAAGGTAACATTCACATCCAGGAATCAAAGTTCATGGCTGCACTGTAGGCTTTATTGGCAGCACCTGAATCAAAGTGAACTAGTTGCTACACCCAATGTCAGAGCAACAGATATACAGATGTTGGCTGGCCCTGGAGAGACAGTGACCCTCCTCTATTCTGACGCACAGGAGCATTCAAGTCAAACGTGGAAACCTATTGTTCCTTTAACTCCCTCGCCCCATGACAGGAGAGCAAACTTGTAAAACTTGAAAACTAAGCAATACCAGCCTCCTCTGGGTCACCCCAACCAGTCATCTACCCAGCAACAGCACTGCCTATCCTGCCTAGCAAGCCAGTCTTGAGAATCAGAGCCAAGCTTCGGCACTTTGACAACTAGGGATGTGGAAACTCAAGCACATGCCTTGTGAAGCTGAAGCATAAATCACACGTATTCTCTGCCAGTTTCCCTGGCAAGGAGGGAGCAGAAACCTGAAGAGAACCAGGATATTATCAGCCATTTTGATAGCTTTCAAAAGCAAAGCAATATTCAAGCCATTGGGGGCAAAATGCCATCTTAGCACTCGGAATAGGTTTGCCTTTCCTGAGCTAACAAGGGGAAAACAATCAGGGTTTTTTTTCCACATAATTTTCTAATCCCAATGAGCTACATGCTTATCCACAGATGTAAACCAATTAACAAGGTATCCAATTTCAATTTAAATTACTCTTGCTGCAACATTGGCAGCACTGAGCAGGATATGAAACCAGCAACTTATCAAATGAAATCTCTACTACAGGTTTGCATGCAGCACAGCACGAGATGTTTTAAAAGCTTCTATTTTATTTCCAGAGATCTGAGACAGAAAATGCTACCTGACATGCTTCCTCAGCAATCTTCATCATCCCCACGGCCAAGAATTCTTAAATTTACAGTCCCCAAGTATTAAGAGTGCATGAAAAACTGCACTCTACAAATAATTTTTCCCCTAAACTTCTATGTTTTGTATTATCCACCAATTCTGCACAATTTTCAAGCAAGATATTTACATTCTGTTTAGAGGTAGTCTTATGGTCAACACCAAGACCAGAATTCTCATTTCTAAGCAAGGCAAGCCCAATTTTACCCTTTTTTGCCCCCGTTGTTAAACAGGTCACATCTGAAGTTGTGACTCACTCGGTTCTTAAGAAAGTCTGGCTTTGTCCATTGATTAAACATCCACAAATGCTGCATGCATTCTTTCAACTTCATCAGACTATATTCTCAATCTGGATATCTCTACCCAATTGGTGTGTTTTGAAAGGCAAATATCCAACGGAATATTTTGGAACAAGTATTTTCAAAGCAAGTATCTTGTTTCTTTAGAACCGAGGTAGGGAACTGCGGCCCTTTTATGTGACTTCAACTCCCAGAATTCCTGAGCCAGGCAATAAAATCATAAAAGGGCCATAGTTCCTCACCCCTGCTTTAGAAGAATGAAACCGAGTATCTCCTTCAATCAGAAAAATAATAATTCTTCCATCCAAAGGGTTTTCAACTAATGGCCAACCAGGAATAGAGCCTGCAGTCATGTATGCCATGAAGACTCATAGACCACATTACCAAACAAACATGCCTAATTCCATGCTACATACAGCAAGACCAGCCTCTGAACACAACTTTATCAAACTAGTTATTTCTCTCTCTCCTACCGCAAAAAAAAAAAAAANTACCCGAAAAAAAAAAAAAACCCTCCTCTCATAAAAACCCAAAGAAAAGATTGAAACTGAACACGAAGAACTTCAGAAGCTAAACTGTTCCACCAAATTTTAATAAACTATCTTTTCAAGGTACTGCAGGTTCAGCCCTACAAGCTCAAGAACCCTGCTCCCTAAGACATCTCTAGCTGTAATTCTGTTTGCATTTTACTTTTCCCTCTCTCCCTCTGAATCTGGGAGAAGCTAGACTGGGCTTCCATAATGCGATCGCCTTTCCCAGGTCTTAAGCAATGTGTTGGGCCTCGTTTCCATAGCAGCATCTGAAAACTCCCTTCCAGGCCACCTCCTGGGCTTTCTATACCACCCAACCTTTGTCTTCCAAAACACATCAATTGCTTCTCATTCTGACTTCACTGTGTTCCGTTCGCCCTAACCTATTAATGTTGGTAAGAAACATCTGGGCTTTTTTTTTTTTTTTTGAGCATTTGAGGTCATNTTTTTTTTTTTTTTTTCAGAGCATTTGAGGTCATAAGAGGAAGGAACAACCCTGAGTCATTCCTGCAAGAGGCACACATCTGCAAGGAGTGCCAGGCCTGGAAAGGAGAACCCATCAGCCCTACCTCGGTCGCTAACATACCGAGAACCAGTTTGATGTTTTACTGTTTGTATCACTAGCGATAAAAGAAAAAAAGATCTATGAAACTGTCTTAAGGGAGGCCGATGTCCTTTTATACACACACAGAGACACACACGGTTGGGAAGGAGGGGGGGGGAGAGGGAGAGGCAGAAACTATGATTACCATGAAGAGCAATGGCTTCCCGAAAGGGCTGCAAGTCCGTCTCGACCGAAGAGCTAGTTTCCGTGGATGTCGCTCGGTTAGGGGATACTACAGTCAGTCTTGGGGGAGCTCTAGAGTTTCGTGGAGGAGGAGCTTTTCCACACAGGAAGCTGATTAAGTCTTCTCTGCGAATAGTTCTTCTGCGCTTTTTAACCCAAGCCAAGACATCCTTATTACGACGCTGGTAGCCAATATGGATTCCTACGTCAAAACTCCGCTGATGGGCATCCACGCTTTCTGGAAGAAAAGAAATAGATGTTAGGTGTTCCTCCGATTGCAGGTGGCAGCAGGTTCAAATGTAACTGGCCTTCTAGAGCAGAGGTCTCCAACCTTGGCCACTTTAAGATTTGTGGACTTCAATTCCCAGAATGCTCCAACTGGCTGGAGAATTCTGGGAGTTGAAATCCACAAGTCTTCAAGTTGCCAAGTTTGGAGACCTCTGCCCTTGTCCTTCTTTTCATTAGACTAAACATATCCAATTTCTTGCAACTATTCATGTTTTAGCCTCCAGCTCTCGAATCACCTTTGTTGCTCTTCTCTGGACTTTTTTTTCTCAGAGTCTCAACATCTTATTTATATTCTGGTGCCCAAAACTGGATAGTATATTCCAAGTGTCATCTTACTAAGGTTTTGTAAAGGGGTCCTAATACTTCACATGGTCTTGATTCTATCCCTCTATTAATGCAGCCTAGAATTGTTATCAGCTCTGCCCGCCGATGAGTGAATCCAACACCTGCCTTTTAATGGATTCATCTTAACTGGATTTACCTTTGGCCAATTTTTCAGCATAACCATATCTCATTGCTGTGAGATGATCAAGTGAATCAGACAGAGCTAATACACCATGTAGATACGTGTGCATATAACATTGTGTTATTTTTAAACTGTGTTAATAATACAGATAGTCCTTCTGGGAGCTGAAGTCCACAAGTCTTAAAAGTGGCCAAGGCTGGAAAAGTGGCCAACCCTGTTCTAGAAGCAAGGCCAAAGTGAACTGGCACCCCAGAAATACTTTTTGAGCTTCCCCAAATGGATAGGATGAATTAATGGAAGATCGATGATTGATGGGTTGCAATTATTTCCATACTGTTTTCCCCGTTGGGGGGGAAAGTACACAAATCTGACCTGGGCAGCTTATTATTAACTTCGACAATTATAAATAGAAACGAAGTAAATACCATTTCCTTAGCCTTAACTGAAATTTAGACTCAACTGAGAGCCATCAGCTGATCTTACAGGTGGTCCTCAACTTACGGCCACAATTGAGCCCAATGTTTCTGTTGTTCAGCAAGACATTTGTTAAGTGAGTTTTGCCTTTCTTGCCTCAGTTGTCAAGTGAATCACTGCACTAATTAAGTTAGCAACTCAGTTGTTAAGCGAATCTGGCTTCCACATTGACTTTGCTTGTCAGAAGGTCACAAAAGGAGACCACGTGATCCCAGGACACTGCAACCATTATAAATACAAGACAGTTGCCAAACGTCTGAAATTTAATTTGACTACATGTACAAAGGTCCTAACTGTAAAAACCGGTCCTAAGTCACTTTTTTCAGTGCTGCTGTAACTTTGAATGGTCACTAAACAAAACTGTTGTAAGTCAAGGACTACCAATACTTGCATTTCAACTCAAGGCTCGCTTCTTTCAAAATGATTCCTCCTCTGGATGAAATGGCCTTGCCACCTCTTTGAAACGAAGAAATTTGGGGCTATCTTGTTTCTCCCCATTTAGTAGAACAGCTCTTGGACAAAAGCAGGGAAAAGACATAAAAACAGCAAACTGTTCATGCAATCAAGCAAAAAGGGCATTTAAAAAAAAAACAAGACAGTGCTACTTAAGAGCCAAGCAAGGGGTTGCTTTTTCTAACCATCTGTTTTTATCCATTTTTGCACTATGTTGTAAATCTGTAGAGGGAGGAAATGACAGGACATCCAGCACTGTTTGAGAGGTCATTGTCTCCACTTAGGCTGAATTCTTTCTTGTAGGTTGTAAGATGGGGAAGAACTCATTTAACGACTGTCTTGCTTAACTACGGAAATTTTGGGCTCAATTGTGGTTATAGATCCAGGACTGCCTGTATCTGAGCAAGGTTAAAAGAAAGTAATCCTTAATGGACTTTTGCTGACAAGAACTCCAATGGATTTCAGTATTTGTTTATAAATAAGAGATAGGAGATAGATAGATATATGAAGAAAAGATCATTTGCTGTGTTTTAGGAGGTGGAGATCAGTTACTAAAATGCTTCATACGTGATGAAAAGTTGTTTTTATGTATTTTTCTTTTCTATTTTTTCTACTTTTTTTCTATAGCTTCTATTTTTTTCTTTTTCTTTTTTTTAAGTTTGTATTTGTTTATCATTGCAGGTTGTAATTTTTAATAATGTTACTGTTAAACAAGAAAGCATTATTAATGTGGTACCCAAACACTTTCTATGCTCAAGATATAGCCTTCATTAACACTCAACCTGTAGGTAACAGCTGTTGGGAGATAACAAACCAAAGCAGGTAGAAATGAGCCTCTCTTTGTTTGCTTTTCAGTCACTTTCAAGAAGCCATTGCTAGAATTATGCAACACAAATGGGCCTCTGCAGAACCCGATATCTCTCCTAATGTTATTAGCATTTACTGCAGGAAGCACCCAGTGGCTGTAGGGGGTCCTTGTGACTAGTAAGAAATTCAGGGACTGTCACAATTTCCCCCCAAATATATAAAACCAAGGCATGGCAATAATTGCATCTTATCTGCAATTTGCTCACTACGGTTGGCTTGAAGAGGGACAAAGTGTTCAGCCCACAAAGGGGGGCTGAATTGTGTAGATCATGTCCAAACTGAAACACACAACTTCCAAGCAACAGTGGTTTGAGGATGGGAGAGGAGAGCAGCCGATGAGCAGATCTAGGGAAATACAGGTAATCCTCGACTTACAACAGTTCATTTAGTGACCGTTCAATGTTACAAGAGCACTGAACAAAGGGACTTATGTCCATTTTTCACACTTACGACCTTTGTAGCAATCCCATGATCATGTGATCAAAATTCAGATGCTAGGCAACTGGCTCATACTTATGACCATTGCAGTGCCCCATGGGCCGTGTGATCCTCTTTTGCGACCTTTTGACAAGCAAAATCAATGGGGAAGCCAGATTCCTGAACTGTGTTAATAATTTATCATGTGGTGATTCTCTTAATAACTGTGGCAAAAAAAAAATAGGTTGTAAAATGAGGCAAAATTCAAATGCCTCGCTTAACAACATAAATTTTGGGCTCAATTGTGGTCATAAGTCGAGGACTACCTGTACTGGAAGGATCTGGCCCACAGACTATGTGGGTAAACCCTGCCCAATGCCCTGCTTCACCATTGTAGATTTTATGTGTATGTATATATATCTTTTCTTTTATGTATACTGAGAGTATTTAAACCAAGACAAATTCCTTGTGTGTCCAATCACACTTGGCCAATAAAAAAGAATTCTATTCTATCCTGTCCTGTCCTATCCTATTAAAAACTCAAGAATATCCACTTTCAATCCTGCTAAATTACAATCCGCCCAAATAGTTTGCTGAACTTAACTGTATATTTCCTACTTTAGCCATATGACTACTAATTGCTTTTCTGCAAATGACACAATGATCTTCTGCATTGATTTTTTATTTTATGCCATGTAACAAAATTAATGTTGACCACTTTGAAATGTTTGGAAAAGCAGAACATAACCTTTTCTCTCTCTCATAAAAATAGGAGGCAAAAGGACTAATTGTGTGAGAAGGAACATTGTATTTGTGCCCTTGAGTTATTTATTAAGAAATAATAAAGGTGGGATAGATAGATGATAGTTTAGAGGAGAGGAGAGGAGAGAGGAGAGGAGCGACATGGTGGCCCAGTGGTTAAAGACCCTGGGCTTTTTGGCTAGAAAGCTGGCAACCCAGGTTCGAGACCCAAGCACCACATGACATCCTCGCCCCAGCTCCTGCCAACCTAGCAGTTTGAAAGCATGCACATTCAAAGTAGAAAAATAGGCAGCACTTTGGTGGGAAGGCAACAATGCTGCATAAGGTCATGCTGACCATAAGACTGGGAAATGTTTTCTGACATCGCCGGCTCAGTAGCCCCGAAATGGAGATGAGCACTGCCTGCTAGAGTCAAAAATGAGTAGCAACGGGCAGGGGTGTCAAACTCGATTTTATCGAAGGCCACATCAGGATTGTGTTTGACATCGAGAAGCCGGGTTGGGTGTGGCCAGCTCAACATGTCATGACAGAGGCACATGTGGTGGCCAAGCTCTGTTTTCAGCTGCAAAAAACCTCCCGAAACCCTCTGCCAGCAAAAACAGAGCTTTGTTTTCATTGGCAGAGGCCCCGTGGACCGGTCCTTCGCTGTTTCCAGGTTGGCCTCGCAGGCAGATCTAAACCCCCTGGGGGCCAGGTGCGGGCTGTGGGCCTTGAGTTTGACACCCTCTGCTGCAGGGGACTCCGATAAACAAACAAAGCAACACCCAACCTGCCTAGATTTCCTGTGCTGGACAACTCTCACTACTTCCATCCACCTATGGGACGGCCAACCTCCTCTTAAGCAGATTGGCTCAAGCTGCCAAATAACAATGGCAGCATCAGATTTAAAAGAAGCAGTCACATAATTCTTTGGTTTTTTGATTTGCAAGGTGTTTGGGTGTATAGGCAATACGAGTCCTGATGTAAAATAAAGAGGGCAATAAAGAGCTAGGTGGAATAGGAGAGGAAAAAATATTTGCCCAACAAATGCAGCATCACACCTTTGCCATACAGTTTCTAAAGATACTCGCTTTTGCATCAGCCAGATATGACAACCTCACAAGGGACCAAATCTCATTCTAGTCCTTATTTTTCTATCAACTCCACATCTACAGATACTGGTAAAACTGGCATCTACTCCAAAAAACTTACCATAGCAGACGTCGAGAACGAAAAGGGGAAGGGAGAACGGGAGACAAAAGCAGAGCACCGATATTACATCAGTTGCACATACATAGCTAGAATATGCTCTGCCATGAGAACTCAAGTGGGTTTTCTAACATGGACTGCCTCTTGAGGAAACAGGCGGGCAGGCAGCCTGGAGGCATTTTCATGCAAGGGAAGGAACATATATACCAGCAAACCAACATGAGAAGCCAAGCCAAGAGTGCTGAAAACAAGGCCAAGCTTGCGCATAATCCAGATGTGGAGACCATGCCATGCAAGGCTGAGGGAATGGCACCTCAGTTGCAAAGCTCTGGATGCAAATAGCAACCGTGAGCAGGGAATGGATAGGAAGATCTGCTTTATTCTCTTTATTAGATATTTTTCTTTTGTCCAACCTTATTTTTTACAAGTAACTCAAACATGCCAATAAAGAAGAATGTTTGTAGCCCAGGGTTGAAATGAGGGGGGTCCTTGGTGCTCTCTGAGCTTGTTTTCTTGCAGATGTGTCATTACTACCAATACTTATGTTACCTAGTATGGGTAATGGGCAAGCAAGTTCAGAGAGTACCAAGGACCTCTCATGCCAACTACTCCTTCCCCCTCTTTCCCCCACAACAACCCCACTGTGAGGTAGGTTGAGGTGTGAGAGAGAGGGACTGGCCCAGACTCACCCAGCCATTTTTTTCATGCTTAAGGAAGAACTCAAACATTCAGTCTCCTAGTTTCTAACTGGTGCCTTAACCACTAGACCACAACTGGTATTATATAGAGAAATCCTGATCTGACAATCGAAGGAGGAAGGTTGGGAAGGAAAAGAGAACATAAAAAGCAGCATTTGATTGACAGGCAGATGTTACTGATGGTCAAGAAATGCAAATTAAGAGTCTGGACCTTTGGAAAGATATAGGATAAGCTCAACCTAGAGAGATATTAAGCCTGAGATAATACTGAGGCTCCAAAACAGAAGTACTAGAAAAATACCTAGAGGCTGGATGGATAAACCAGAGTTAGACAAAAATCAAGAGTATATTTAGATGACAAATAATACTGATGAGCATAAAAGGAATGGATAAAACTGTTAAACTGAGAAGTTACCCAGAATGGCCAATGGAGCATCAGCTGCAGAGCCCTGCTAAGATGGAGGAGGGAAGGGAGAGAACAGAGAAACAAGAAATTATGAAAGGGAAAACAAGTCAACAGGATGAAGAGTTATGGCATTTGGGAATTTAAATAGGAGAGTACAATCAAATGGATTTAAGATGGTAGAAAGGAAAACTGAATAAAGACTTTAGATCGGACAGTTAATTCAAGGGCAGTTTCAGTGAAGTGAAGGTGATCGAAAATAGTGTCTGAAATTAGACTGCAATGAATTTAGAAGACAGTAGAATTAATTGTTCTTTGTGCTTAGGTAGGAAAGATGGAATAAATTAATCCACCTTTAGGTGAAGCAGCTGTTTCTCAAGAGTATGAGAACGATAATTCCAGAGTATTTGGCCACATCATAGGCAAGATAGATCGATAACAAACAACCTCATTTCTATTCCTGATTTTGACTATCAAATCCAACCAAGACCCAAATCTCCCTGAAGTAATATTTCTATCCAGTTTTATTCATCAGAAACAACCTATTCCACTGCCAATGCACAACTGCTATTAATACTTACACAAAACATATTTGGGCTGGGCATCAGTATTTTTTTTCTTCAACGAAAGAGGTGGCTTCTACAGAATGCACAAAGCAGAACCTTGAAAAGTATCATCAGCAAGTTCAAACTGTACTTTCCATAACTACACACCAACACTTGGTGCTTAAGAATGCCATCCACACTGCAGCCTCAGCTGATGGGAGAGTAAGCTACCTTCCAAAATAGACTCTTGAGAATATGATACCACATTCCCCAACATTAAGCACAAGTAAAACTTACACTATTACGACAGTCAAATTGTCACATGTTGCTCTGAATGGAAAACAAATCTTTGTTTTCAACAGACATTACTGGGAGATTTTGTACATGAAGATTCAATCATCCAGGCCAAAAGCATTTAAAAAGGTGAAAGCATGGCAACTGGACCAAAATTTAAACTTTGGTCCAGTTGCCACGCTTTAACCTTTTTCAATACCTAGAACATTACTGAACCATGGGCAACCTTTAACAAAAAAAAAGATCATCTTCCTTTGACCCACCTTTGCACAAACTACATGACAACTCTTTCAGCCAATGCTATGCTTAGAGCATTTCTAATAAATGGTCAACTTGCATAATTTTGCAACAAATAGAAATTGGTGGGCACAATTAAAAATGTTGCCAATCTCATTACACAGTTTCAGCTTTGGGTCCTTAGTGTGCCAAGTCCTACATGCATTCCAAGTTCAAAAAGTATTATGATCTAATATATTATTAACTAATACAGTTGGTCATACATGTTCCTATTGCAATGATTATAGTCATGTCATTAGTATGGTCCATGTGGAACTTTTTCTCCATGGGTGTTACTCAACTAACTGTAGGTCTCAGTGAATCATCCTGATCCTCATGGTAGCTAAGCCAGACTAAGAAAGCAATCTGTTTAATTTAAAAAGCTCCAGGCCAAAACTTCAGTTCCTGAATACTTTTATCCAAGGCAGCATTATTAAGTATTCATAAAGGTTGACAATTCTATGACTCTCATTATGTTACTATATAATATGTATTGTATATCCACAGTGAGCAGAAACATCTGGCATAAAACACAACCATGCCATAAAAAAAAACTTACTGGCAGTTAATTTGACATTGTTCTTACTCTTAATTCATCTTTATAATGGTGTTTTTCTTTACTCAAGAACACCAGTTCTGATAGATTTAAAGCAAACTTTTCACCACAAATGCTGTTTGAAGTTCTACTGAAACATAAACAGACTAAATGAGTCCACAGTAAACCCAGAGATCCAACAGTACTGTAGACAAAACCACTAAGGCCAGATCCCTTGCAAGTAGATCTACCTCGTACCTCATCCAATAAAAAACTAAGGTGATTTATTGGTTATAGGAAGGAGCCAAGGACTGGGGAAACCCAAGTTCTGCTCTCCAAGCTTTTGGAGTCAAGTCATGCTTTCAGCTAAACCAGCCTCAAAGGATTATTAAGGGGATAAAACTGGAGGGGAAACATGATATGGTTATATCCATCTTTCTCAGATACAAGATTAAACTTAAGAGGATGCCGCATGTACTGTAGCAATTTCATCATTGCAAGCACAATCAATATTTGATCACCCATCTCAGTTCACAGAAACATGGGATCTACCAGCATCAGGACATTCACATGGTGGTATGTGGATTTTCAAAATTAAGTTAAAATTACATATACCTATTCAAGTATATAGAAACCAAAAACAGTAGAAACGTGTGGAAAAGAAATGCTCATTCTTGGAAAGGGAGTCAAGCTCTTTGGAGTATTTATTCTTCCTAAAATATATGTAAAGGTCAACTCTCTTTAATTAAAAGATGGGAGAGCTTGGAGTGGAAGCTTTTAAAGCCTTCTACTAAGTGGACTGCTATTAAAAGGTCCCAGTTCTGTACTTTCATGCAAGCTTTTTTTAACAACTAAAAAAGTCAATGTGACAGAACAAAAATGCCTTTTCCTTTTTGGCTTAAAAAATAGTGCTGCCATATAAACACCTGAACAACATGGTCAGGTAAGACCAAAAGCTCATTCCAAGGGCAATGTTCTGACCCCTCAAGGCCCATTAGATGCCCACAGGAAGCGATCAGGGAACATGTGTAATCCTTCATACCCACTGGTTGCTGCAGCTAGGTTCACATGTCATATTACGTCACAGACTATATAACTACTGTCCTTAAATTGGACTAAAATGATTCATTTCATATAATATGCCAATCTTCAAACAAGCAATTACCACTTAGTTTGGTGTATCACTCTATCCCATAAGTCCTTTTTACCTGCCCTGAATCTCTCTCTCACTGACATACACAGAGGGAAGAGGGAGAGAGTCCTCATGTTACTAGACTAGATTCTAAGACCAAGACAGGAGAAGGAAAAAATAATCTCTACACTTTGATCAGGACTGTGCTATCTATGGAGTAATTATGGCCTGATGTCTTGCATAGTGGAATTTTCTAATTTTGGACATGTCGTCCCTGCAGTACTAAGATGTATTATAAATATAGGTAAGGTCGGGATATGCAGAAGACTCTGATTCTCTTTATTTTCACAAGATTATAAAATGCAGAGTCAGGAGAAAGTGTCCCTTGTGCTTCTGCAAGACTAGATTACCAGCACATTCTTTCCCAGCTAATTCCATGCACTGCTTGGATTTCTAGCAAGAGGCACATGCACAGGCTTCAGACAACCCATCTGGCTTTGACCCAGCAACTGCCAAGCGACAAGCCAACAAAATGGCAGCTCGTGCCAATTAGAAAAACAGAGCTGACAAATACTATTGGCTGAGCTGGCAAATGCTTCCCTTGATGACTAAATGGTGGCTGTTTTCAGCACTACATTCCATTTGGCCACTTCAGATGGCATCATCTAATTGTATCAACTGTTTCTAAAGTAAGTTATTCACATGATATAGGAATGGCCATGTCCAACAAAAATATTGTTACCTTTATTTATTGGGTCACCAAACTTGTTATCTAGGCAACTCAGGATATAGCTGAGCCAGCATTTGTCAGTTAGTGCTCGAGTACTTATTATGAGTAACTGGAAGTACTTTAGGATATTTAAGGTCAAGCCAGTAATGTATTCTGGAGTCTTCTCTTTTCTTCCATGAGCTGAAAGGAATTTCTGAGCACTCGTGGAGTTTTTAGAAGTATGAACCACCCAAGATTAAATAGTCCTTTTCCAGATATTTATAAATTAGTATAGAACTAGAAAATCTATAAAGTTGACACAATATCTTTTCCTAGGCTATCAAAAACATTGTTAACAGTTAAAGGATAGAAAAAAATAATTGAAAGTTAACAAAACATAACATCTAAATCCAACAAAATTTCTTTCTCTGCCTATCTCTCTACTCCAGAGTTAGAAATAGATTTCTACCACTCTCTCCAAGATAACTAGACATGAGGATCTAATCTTATTTAAAAGTCAGTATAAAATAGTAAGGGTGTTACAACCACAAAAGTATCTCTAATATAAAACCATGCACAGCCAAATAATTAAGGCAAACATTTTATTCCCTGGAAAACTATCGCATTTTCCCATGAGAAGCTAGATTATGTCAAGCTTACCTAGAGTTTAAGGATTCCAAAAATTCACTACAACTATTTTGTAGTACATAATGACATAGAAGACATATGGCAATGAACCACAGATATGTTTAATACTGTATGCTCTGTACATAGATCTGTTCAATTTAAATGTCACTTGAATATCAGAATTTGAAATTGTTTGAACAAAATCACATTAGAAATCCCCGCTTGAACCTGGCTTATAAACATAGTTCATTCTAAGATACTTTCTTATTCCAGAAATTAGGATCCTATACTATTCCTACATCCTCTTGCAAAACAAGGGATCTTAAGGGTAAACAGCAGATAATGGAACACCCCTTACTCTTTTGTCCTCAGGATGCACACAAGAGTGCCCACAAACTCATGTACATCCATAAACCACAAAACCCACCCAAATACATAAGTACTTGCCTCCACATACCCTACAATGAACACTCAGCAGAGATTAAAAAAAATAGTAGCATAGAATAAATGGAGACAACTATGCAAGTTCCTTAAATCATTGGATCTACATTCTCCTATACCATTGGCAACTAGATGTCCCTTCCAAGTCCATTATCCTACAATACTCTCCTGATGGGATTTTATTAGATTGCTCGCTCAGTATCTCTTCTGGATCTGCTTGGCTCACAAAAATGATGTTCCTTTGCTATCACAAAAGTTCTAGAGTTTCTCCCAACTCTCAATTTCTATTAACATATTTTAATGAATCTTAAAGTATTATTTATAAAAATAAACAGAAAAGCAGGGCAGAAGGAAAAGAGAAGTGAGGATAGATAACGCAAAGTATTGACTTCCGACTCTGTTACAGTAAAATAAGGCATCAAATCACAACTTTTTGTTTTTTCATAATAATATGAACAAACCATTTCTATAAAGATCTATCAGTCTAATCGGTAAAACCCAAAGTCAAGAGTTTCATTCTTCTGCACATCAAGCATGAAGTTCAGAAGCGGTCCCCACCAACTCTCAATTTCGAAAGAAGTCTCATAAAAGATTACAGAGGAACATTTTAGTGACCAGATTCTTTCAGTGCCAGTGGCCCCAGCAGCACCTGGCCTTGGGTGAGTGTAGTCCCATACAGACCACAGCTTGAAGTTGACTGGCACCAACTCCAGTGTTGAGTTTTGCGATGAGGAAGGTCCTAAGCATGAAAACAATTCTAAACACTCCCTCCTCTCTCAGGCCCTGACATTCCCATGCCAGAGGCTGACAAGGAGGCACTGAAGGGTCACCTTGCAAGAGCCACTTGAGGAGACAGATTGCAGTTCCCCCTGAAGCCTCTTTCCTGAGGCTCCTAGAATCTCCCCAGAGCTCACTGGGTTAAAGTTGCTCACTGTAGAGAACCAGTGGACCGACTTGCCCTGAGAAGTTGTGGGGGCTCCATTATGGGAGGCTTTTAAGAAGAGACCGAACAGCAGTTTGTTTGAAATGGTAGAGGGTCTCCTTCCTGACCGGGAGCTGGACTAGATGACCTCCAAGGTCCCAACTCTGTCACTCTGGAATGGCAGAGGGTCCACTTCCTGAGCGGGGGGGGGGGGGGTCCGGGGGCTTGGACTAGACGACCTCTAAAGTCCCTTCCGACTCTATTCCGATTCAATGAAAAGCCCCACACCCAGACCCCCAGCCCACTTCTCCCTCTGACCTGCTTCACCGGGCAACCCAACACCCAGGGAGCCGAGAGTCTCCACCCCAAGCCTATGAAGCTGGGAAGAGTAAACACGGTGGCTCTGCCGGCCGCCCCTCGCTCTTCCTTCGCAGCCCCGCAAGCCGCCAGGTAGGCCCCCCCTCCGGGCTGGGCTCTCAAGAGACCCTCGAGGCCACCCTCTGACGCCTCACCCCCATCCTCCTCCACCCCGCCCCCCCCCATCCCCGCTCACCTTTGTAGAGGTTGGTGACGCGGGGCCGCGTTCGGAAGGGCACCCAGAGGGAGAGGCCGGGCTGCTGGCACACGCGGTCTGCGTGGGGAGAGCAAAGGGAGAGGTGAGCCTCGCCGTGACCGCCTAACCCCCCCCCCCTTCTTCTTATTCCAGGCCCGGCCATGTTGCGCTTTCGCCATTTTGTTCACCCGCCGCCGCCGGCGGACGGAAGCGCAGGAAATGGGAGGAGGGAGGGCGGGGGTTGAGAGGGGGGAGAAGAGGCCCAGCAGAACGGAAGCCGCCTGGGAAGCGTCCAAGTCCGCCCGGGGAGGGTAGGGAAAAAAGAGTGGTGCGGAATCCTCCATTTCCCCCCGATGGAGGGGATAAAAAGAGGAGCGTCCCCTCTTTTAAAAAAAAAAAAAAACTACGTCTGGCTCGATTGGCGACAGCGGCGGCCCCCTCCCCGTTAAGGCCCTTCCCATCCCGCGTACTACAGACCCTCCAACCGCCATTTTGTTGGTGGGAGGGGCCAATGGCCCGGGAGAGCCCACCCTCCCTCAGGAACGAGGGGGAGAGAACGGGTGAATCCATTGTGCCAGGCCCCCCCCGCGGGGAGCCGCTTCCTTCACCGGCTGAGAGGGAAGAAAGAGAAGCGGAGACGGGGCAGCGGCGATGAGGCCTCCCCGCCATCTTGAGAGCGCCCGGCGGGGGGATCCGAGCCGGGCCTCGGGCGACCACTCCCAAACATTCCCACCCGGGTGGGGGGAGGGAGAACGCCCCTCCCGGGGGGGGGCTCCCGCCAGCCGTCGACACGTGTCAGGGCATCCATACGTGCGGCGGGGCCTCGGCTCACCCTTGTAGAGCTGCGCCACGGCGGTGGCCGAGTTCTGGAAGAGGTGCCAGAGCTTCTGCTGCTTGGGCTCCGGCTGCGGGGTGGCGGCGGCGGCCGCCTCGTCGTCGTCCTGCAGTTCGGGCGGCAGAGGGCCGCCCCCGCCGCCGCCGAGGCCGCCGCCACCGTCGTCCTGCTCGGCCTCGGCCAGGCACTGCCGCTCCCACTGGCTGAACCAGTGCTCGGGGCCGTGCAGCTCCTGGATCTCGGCCTCGCCTTCCTCCTGCGCCGCCTGATCCTCCATCGCTCGTTCGCTCTCCCGCCCGCCCGGGCCGCCTCAGAGCGGCTCCGGCTACCTCCGTCCAGCCGCGCCCGGCAGCTGCGGCGACGCCATGAAGAAGAGCCTCTGCTGCCGCCGCATCCCCGGCCGCTGCCGCCGCCCACACTGAGCCCGAGACACCGCCCCGAGCGCCCCAAAAGGCCTCACCCGAACATGCTAGGGGGAGGGGACAGAAAATGACAACCCCGCCCGCGGCAGAGCCCGCCTCCTTCCCTCCGCCGTCGCCGCTGCTGAGCGACTCTTCGGGGCCTTGTCGCGCGCCCATTGGCCGGCTGACGCGCCCATCAATGTCATAAAGGAGGAGGCGGCGAAGACGAGGTCATCAAGGTTGGTTACGCCGGCAAAATGGAAAGGAGGAAGACGGGGATGGAAGCGGTGGAGAGGTGGGGTGGGAGCAGGACCCGTCTGCGCAGGCGCGGTGCGAGGAAGGGGAAAGGTATGCGCGCGCACATCGCCCTCACTGCGCCTCCGCGCACGCGCAGCTTCTGCGCGTTCTTGGTGTCAAGTTCGCCGCCAGGTGCGGTTCGGCTTCTCCCTTGTGGCTGTAAATCAAACACCGTTTGCAAAAAGCAGGACAGCCCCAATGCAGAGATTTGGTGCTTTGTTAGCATTGTGCATGGGCCGGGTACATTCCTCTAGAAAACCATAGTTTAATCATGGTGTCCAGATGAAACCATGCAGTGTGCAGGAGAGGCTAAACTGCAAGAAGCTAAAACCTGGATTTTGGTTCAGTCGTCTGTCAACCCACCTGTCGTGCTTTCTCAACCCACCTGGTCCGCTAACAAATGCCATTGCAAAAAGTCTGCGCAGATTCTCAGTCACTCGCCTCCGTTGTTGTTGTTGTTGTTTTTCCCCCAAGGAGGCAACTGGACTTTCTTGCTTTTTTCTTTGAAGAAGTTTGACTTCTCACCCAAGAAGCTTCTTCAGCTCCGATAGGAAGGATAGTGGGGAAGGAATCTCCAAGAATAAAAAAGCCTTCCATTTCCCACTATCCTCTTAGAGCTGAAGAAGCTTCTTGGATGAGAAGGGAAAAGTCTTCAAAAGAAAAAACAAAATCCAGTTGTCTCCTGAAGAAAAAACACCTTTGGGACAACCATGACTTGGAGGATGGAGAATCTCTGCAGCCTGAGCTATGCAATTCGGGATGAACACCCTTGGAATGGTGTGGGAAAAAGGAATGAAACTGCAGACTACAGGAACCAGGAACACTACTCAGGTGACCCTGAGGACACATAAACCTCCAAGTGGCCTCAACTACCCTCTTAAAGGACCAGCTGTTTGCAAGGAGTATATAAATCCTTCCATTCCCCACCATCCAGTCAGAGCTGAAGAAGCTTCTTGGATGAGAAGCAAAATGTCTTCAAAAGAATAAACAAGAAAGTCTGCTTACCTCCTGAAAAAAAGCACCTTTGGAAATGTCATTGCAGTACTGTATCCCGAACTCCGTTGTGGGGCCACTTCGACAAAAGGGAAGGAAAAGTAAGGATTGCCTGTACAGGTAGTCCTCAACTTACAACCACAATTGAGCCCAAAATTTCTGCTGCTAAGTGAAATGTTTGTGAAGTGAACTTGCCCTTCCTTGCCACAGTTGTTCAGTGAATCACTGCAGTTGTTAAATTAGTCACGACTGTTGCAGCATCTCCACAGTAACCTGCTTTACATTCAAATGCTTGACAACTGTCTCATATTTGTGACAGTTGCAGTATCCTGGAGATCCCCTTTTTCAGCGTTCTGACAAGCAAAGTCAAGGGGGAAACCAGATTCACCGAATAGCATAGCGTAGCATAGAATACTGGAATGAAGAATAGGAGAGGAGAGGAGAGGAGAGGAGANGAGAAGAGAAGAGAAGAGAAGAGAAGAGAAGAGAAGAGAAGAGAAGAGAAGAGAAGAGAAGAGAAGAGAAGAATATTGGAATGAAGAATAGAAGAGAGGAGAAGAGAGGAGAAGAGAAAAGAGAAGAATATTGGAATGAAGAATAGGAGAGGAGAAAAGAGAAGAGAAGAATATTGGAATGAAAAAGAGAAGAGAAGAATATTGGAATGAAGAATAGAAGAAGAGAGGAGAAGAGAAAAGAGAAGAGAAGAATATTGGAATGAAGAATAGGAGAGGAGCGGAGAAGAGAGAAGAGAAAAGAGAAGAGAAGAATATTGGAATGAAGAATAGGAGAGGAGAAGAGAAGAGAATATTAGAATGAAGACTAGAGTAGAATAGAATAGAATAACATGAAAGAATGGAATGGAATAGAATAGAATTAGAACAGAACAGAATAGAAGAGAATAGAATAGGAAGAGAATAAAATAGATTTCTTTATTGGCCAAGTGTGATTGGACACACAAGGAATTTATCTTGGTGCAAATGCTCTCAGTGTCCATAAAAAAAAGACACATTCGTCAAGAGTCAAGAATCATCAGGTGTGACACTTATTGATAGTCATAGGGTACAATAAGAATAGAACAGAACAGAACAGAATAGAATAGAATAGAATTCTTTTTTGGCCAAGTGTGATTGGACACATAAGGAATCTGTCTTGCTGCAAATGCTCTCAGTGTACATAAAAAAAAGACACATTCGTCAAGAGTCAAGAATCATCAGGTGTAACACAATGATAGTCATCGGGTACAATAAGCAATCAAATCATACTAGGAAATAGTCAATATAAACAATATAACAATTTAACAACTGCAGTGATTCATAACAAATGTGGCAAGAAAAGTCACAAAGTGGGACAAAACTAACTTAAATATCTCATTTAGCAACAGAAATGTTGGGCTCAATTGTGGTCATAACTATATATATTTTGTTTTATCAGCAAGGATAAAATACAAAACAATAAACAGAAAAATGTACAACAAAGAAAAAGAAAAACTATTGGAAATGCCCAGAGATAGGAGAAATCTTGTCAATTATTAGAAACGAATTGCTGAAATGCAAACTGGGAAAAAAATGTGTACAAAAAAAGGGTGGGTGGAAATGACCGAAATGTCAAATAAATCTAACATTAAACATACAGCATCCACCCTGGCTGGATGCTGAAATTTAAAAAAACAACAACAAAAGAACCCCTGATAGATTCTACTGCGCTGACTTAACAGGTCCAGAAATAGTTATAAGTTGTCCAGAGGTGGCATTCAGCTGGTTCTGACCGGTTCTCCAGAATCGGTAGCAGAAATTTTGAGTAGTTCAGAGAACCAAAAAAATGCCACCTCTGACTGGCCCTGCCTCCTCCATCTCTCCTCCACCTCCCATTGAGTCCCAGCTGATTGGCTGGGTCTCCTTTGGTTGCCCTGCCCAGGAGAAGGGAGCTGGAAAGCAGGTTAACGGGGTGGGGAGGGAAGGGGGATTTTGCAGTAACCATCCCCTGCCACGCCCACCAAGCCACAGCCATCAAGCTACTCCCACAGAACCGGTGATAAAAAAAATTGAATCCCACCATTGAAGCTGTCCCATCCTTATTTAATCACTACTATATTAAATAAAGAAGCATTGCAGATGGGAAAGTATCCACTAATCAAATTGACAGCATATAATTTTATGTGAAAAATAGAGCAAAAAGCAATGAACAAGTTTACCCAAACATTATAGTAATATTCAAATTCCTCTGTTAGCCAACTGTTGTTGCATTTAGCATGTAAAAAGTCCATAAATTGTATTTTTTTCTGGATTTTGTGCTTGTGATGAAAAAAAACCCCAAAACTTTGACTTTGCTGATTAGATAGATTTGTTGTTATAGAAATGACTAGTTACATACTAATATGTAAAAAAGTAAAAAGTTGAAGCTGTAATGTTGTTATCTTGTCCTGTGCTAAAAATAATCTGAAGTCAACACTTTTTGCTTTTTTCCCTTGTACCTCCTTATTTTCTTTCCCCCTCTCTTTTTTCTTCCCTTAATTTCCTATTTTTATTTTTCCCTGTATTTTATTTTATATATATGTATAAAAGCAAAAGACCCCTCACGCATCATCACAAAATCTCCAGAATCATAAAGCCTACAAACTTGCAATTTGGCACATATGTTCCTCTTGGCTTCTAGGTGCTCACTAAGAAAGAATTTTCTGAAATGACCATCAGAGCGTAACAGAGTGAGCTCCTGTTACTTGTCCCAGTAGCTTCTTCAAAGCTAGCAGTTCGAAAGCATGTAAAAATGCAAGTAGGAAAATAGGGACCACCTTTGGTGAGAAGGTAACAGCATTCTGTGCGCCTTCGGCATTTTGTCATGCCAGCCATATGACCACGGGGGCGTCTTCGGACAGCGCTGGCTCTTCGGCTTTGTAACGGAGATGAGCACCACCTCAAGAAGACCAAAACATCTCTGTACCAGCAATCCAGCACCCAGATGAGCAGATACTAATTCCAAGATTAATATCAGACCAACAATCAAGTAAACAATACCCCAAGCAAAGAACAAGCAAACAGTAAACAACCCAACCTTATTAAGCCCTGGGGGCGCAGTGGTTAGAATGCAGCATTGCAAACTAACTCTGCCTACTGCCAGGAGTTCGACCCTGACCAGCTCAAGGTTGACTCAGCCTTTCATCCTTCCGAGGTCAGTAGAATGAGGACCCAGATGGTTGGGGGAAAGATATTGACTCTACAAACTGCTTTGAGAGAGCTGGAAGCTGAGAAAAGTTGCAGTATCAAGATTACGGAGCTGGATATAAGTAAGTGCTATTACTATCTACTGTATTTCTATTTCTCTCTCTCTCCCTCCCTCCCTCCCTCTCTCTCTCTCTCTCTCTCCCAATTTCTATTTCTCTCTCTCAATTTTTCTGTCTCTCTGTGTCTCTTTCTTTCAATTTCTCTCTCGCTCTTGCTCTCTCCCTGCAGTGCTTAGAATGCAATATTGCAGGCTGACTCTGCCACCTGCCAGCAGTTCGATCCTAACCGGCTCAAGGTGGACTCAGTCTTCCATCCTTCCAAGGTGGGTAAAGACCCAGATTGTTGAGGGCAAGAGGCTGACTCTGTAAACCTTTTAAAGACGGCTGCAAAGCACTGTGAAGCGGTATATAAGTCTAAGTGATCTTGCTTTTCTATGGAGTGGGTAGCCACTGCAGAAAAGGCTGTCCTACATCCTGCTCAGCATGGCAACCAGGTTGCCAAAACTCTTTGACCAACTGGGTTCACAGGTTGCCCTTTCTGCCAGATCGAGTGGGACAGGTCAGGGAAATGCAGAATTACAAAGAGATGGCTGATTTTAGCAGGCAGCATAAAGTTACATGTATGTGGTATTTACTTCACAACAAGGGTCTCCTATCTGTTAAATATCAAGCATGAAGGAAAATTCAGTGCTAGAGAATGATAAAACATTCAGTATATCCAAGTAACACCTGAAAGGTCCAACTCTTGTGCCAGACTAAGCAATGATTTGTGAATAAATCATAGTTGACAGGGCTTAAACCAGGGCATGATTTACACACCCGAGTGGATTCACACCTAGAGGCAAGTGTAGGAAGGACATAAAAAGTCACAATGACAGCCAGAAGTGTGCAATTCAAGCCCTGTCCTTTTGGTACAACAAGATACAGAAAAATAGGTGGAATTTTTGATGGCTGAATTGCCTCTGCCCTCTTGCCTTTTTTCTCTTTTTGGACACCTCCCACAGGTGTAGAAATGGGAAGGCCTGGAAAAAAACAGGAAAAATTGGGGGAGAAACAGATTTTTTCCTGTTGTTTTTTTTCCAAAGCCATTTTCCTCCTGTTGGATGAATTGTCCTTCTGGGTTCAGTTCCAAATGGGGAAAAAGACACTTCAAACATTGAGGCTGTTTGGAAAGATGGTGAACAGGACCACATGGCTTGGAGCAGTGGTGGGATTCCATTTTTTTTACTACGGGTTCTGTGAGCGTGGCTTGGTGGGCATGGCAGGGGAAGGAGACTGTAAAATCTCCAGTCATAGGTGGGATTTGCCGGTTCTCCAAACGACTCAAAATTTCTGCTACCGGTTCTCCAGAACTGGTCAGAACCTGCTGAAGGCCACCTCTGGCTTGGAGCTCCAAAGTGAAAAGAATGATCACATGCTTCAAGATGTTGGGTGAAGGAAAAAGAAGGGCTGATATGCTGAGAGTGCAATTGTTTTATACCCTCAGTTGTGATTTGAATTTGAGCTTGTGTTCTGATTGGTTGTCAGACTCCCATGGGGCCATATAGGGGCAACTCTATAGGCTGTCCTGAATCCCAGGCTTGGTTGAGCCTTGCTGGGTGATGATGTCATGAAAGGGATTTCGGCAATTCCTATTATGGGTCTGCCTGAAGGTGGTAGATCTTTGTTATGTAAAATAGGCTAGCCCAGGCCAGAGTAATGGTCCATTAGCAAAGGTGGTGGGGCTGAGTTTCTGCCTCTGAGTTTCTACTTTTTTTTTAGGGGAAATATTCGGCCTTTTTTGTATATCGTAAAATATTTTATTTTCCCAGGAGAAGAGGTGGGTTTTAACTTAAAACACTCCTGAAAAAAAGGGGAAAAGTGTGGAATGTGTTCTTTTCAAATGATAATTAACATATATGTAGGGGGCGTGCATAAGCGCACCAATCGTGCCTACTGTCCCAGTCCTATTGTTTCTTTTTATTTTTCTCATATGTATCCATCTCATGTATTCAAAACAATGTTTATATTTATACCTGTTATCTTGTAAGCAATTGACAAATCAAATAAATAAATTATACATACATACATACATACATACATACATACATACATACATATATAAGGTATTCAGCTTTTTTCAGGTATTTTCCCATGTCTTTATAGTTGTGCTTTTAAAGTTGTAGCAACATTTCAGCAAAATCTCATCTGCCATCATCAGGCTTCTGTATTGTGTTCTTTTCCGTCTGTGAGTTCAGACCTTTCACAAGGCCGTTTCAGTTTTAAATTTGGAGGCTAGCCTACTAGCTGTGTCCAAGAAGTTTTTTATCATCGCTGAATTGGTTGGAGAGTCTTTGTCTGTGTTTATTAGGTCCTTTGAGTTTGCTGTGGTTTCTGCTTGATTGGTGTTGTCCTAATATCTTTGTCTGTTTTGTTAGCATTTTGTGGTGCTCTTGATGGCTGGCACACAACTTGTGTTTCCTGTTTGGAGGCTTTTAGTCGCAGCTGGGCTCCCGAGTAAAAATGGACCAGCTTATCATTATTAGGAAGCTAGGTTTCATCTGGGTGCTGGGTGGGTGGTTTTGAGCATGGAGGTTATCAGGTGGGTCTGTTTTGTGCCGCGCTTTTTGCCTGGCCTTGTTTGGTGTGGAATCTTTCTATTTGAGCGTGCAAGGCTTCCCAATGATTGACAGTCTGGTGAATCATCTCTCTATTTCATGCTTTCAGGTTTGTTTTTCAAATCTCTTATGGAGTCTCCTGATGACTCTGTAGCTGGGGTTTTGGGTGCCGATTGAAGTCAAATGCTATGACCTTGTGGCTTTCATATGTTGGACTAGTGAGAAGTGTGTTTCTAACGCTTTATTTATCTAGGCATTTTGTGTCCTCCAGGGGGGTTTATTGCTCTTACTAATTGGTCTGTTCCAAGTGTAGTGGACAGTCAGCGCATGCGCAGCGGACTAACACTAAAGCATGCCTTGGTTTTCCCAGAGGTCTCAAGATTTTCTTTGGGGTTCTTACTAGTGATATACTGGCTATTTTCTCTGAGTCTTAGTTTATTGAAGGTCCAAAGTTTGGATGTGAATGCTGTTGGTAGTATTCTTACTGAAATTTTCTGTCTGTTGTAAGCCTCTTATGTAGGGCAGGACAGCTGTTACATAGGTCACGTGTCATCTTCTAGGTCTCTATTTCGTCTCAGGTGCTGTGTTTTTGTGGATGCAGGCCTGAGTTTTGCTTTTGTGGAAGTCGCGTTGGTCTGTCAGCTACTTTGTCCAGGGTGCACATGTTCAACGTCGCCTTACTGACTGTTGTTTGTCTGCCAGACTGCGTTTGGAATTCTACGGCGATCAGTGTTTTGGTCACCAGAAGTTTATTATCTGTGCTGGGGTTGGTAGCTGGGATTGGGCGTTGAGGTTGGTGTGGGTTTTTCTTCTGGTAGACTGTGTGTGGTCCCCTAGTGTGCCATCCTGTTTTTTTTTTGTAGATTAGTACATCTAGGAATGGTAGTTGTTTGTTTCCGTTTCCATGGTGAATTTGATTTTGGGGTGTGTCTGTTTAAGTGTGTTAGGAAATTGTTTAGGTTTTCTTTTCCATGGGGCCAAATCACAAATGCGTCATCGGTGTATCTTAGCCATAGCTTGGGTTTGTGGGTGGCATTTGCCAGGGCTCTGAATTTGAATTCTTCCATGAACAGGTTTGCAATCATAGACACACACAGAGAGAGTGTTCAAACGATGTAACATGAAGACCTTAATAAAAGATTTCTGAGACTTTTGGTAAAGTGTTAAATTATTGCAAGTTCTCTCAGCTGAAAACAAGCAAATCCTGAAACATCATTCAAGTAAATCTGTACTTTTCAAGGCAGTTCTTAAACAAGAGAAATATGCACTTGTGCCACCAGGGGGCACTGTAGGGAAGGCTCCAATTTAGTTTGCTTGGGTGTACAGTTCCTCGGACCCGATTAATGGTTGGTATAAGAGGAAGAAGAAATGGAAAATGACAGCAGTAGTTCAAAAAATGGGATAGAATAAACTGCATGTATATGTTGTGTCTTCTATTTCTTTTTTTTTTAAAAGCACCATTCAAAAGGTAAAACTTTTGTGGAGCTGAAATGTTGAGGTTAACTTTATTTGCTATTGGTGCCAAGGGGCAAATCTGATTATTATTTTTTTATATTGATGGTTTCTTGATTTTTTTTGGTTCCTTAGATGGGAAAGTGGGGTTGGTTACCTGTTTATTGCAAGCACAATACTTTTATATACATTGCATTTCACACAATTTGTAAAAACTACTCCACACTGATTTTTTTCCCCAATTTTTCCAAAAATTTCTATTTTTAGTGGAAAAAAAACGGGAAGATGATTTTTTCTCATGGCTTCAAAATTTCCAGAAATTTTACATCTCTACACAGGTGTCCCACTTCACACAGCCCACTGGGCCAAAACTATCCAAAGCATAATGTTGGACCAACATCTAAGTTCTGGGATAGAGGTCTCCAACCATGGCAACATTAAGACTTGGGGACTTCAACTCCCAGAATTCCCCAGACAGCAGAATTCTGGGAGTTGAAGTCCACCAGTCTTACTGTTGTCAAGGCTGGAGATTCTTTGGGATAATCTGTAGAAGCCTCTTTCTTCTAGCTCTACACTCATGCCCTTGCCAGCAGCCCAGCTTCCTCCGTGTGCCAACCCGGTTGCCATGCTGGACATTCTGTTGATGGAACTGTCTCTTCCTTAGCTGCGTCTCAGCCAATGGGGAGCCAGGATGAGATCTGCACATTCCATCCCATTTGTGCAGGTTCTCCTTTTGGAACATTGATGCCTCACACCCCCGGGCACCCCATGCCAATGTGCTTGGCGTGGCTCGGAGAGACCAACAAGTGAGGAACGGAGGAGTTCGTTTCCTGAGAACCTTGTGCCAATTATATCCCAGGTACGCCTCCAACACCAAGCCCCAACCCAAGAAGGGGCCTCAAGATTTTGCCAGGCAGAGAAAAATGTCTCTACTTGTTCTCATTCTGTTGAATGAAATGGTGTTTTCTTCAGAAATTTCTTCCTAACGCAGAAGTCTCCAAACTTGGCAAATTTAAGACTTGTGGACTTCAACTCCCAAAATTCTGGGAGTTGAAGTCCACAAGTCTTCAAGTTGCCAAGTTTGGGGACCCCTGTCCTAAAGAAACATTCAGGGACTCCTGCTGGGTACGGTGGGGTGGTCTCCCAGGGTGGGATTTAACTAGCATTACTACCGGTTCGGTGATTACATTTTGCGCATAGCAGCTGAGGTTGAAAAAGCAGGAAATAAAAGGCAGGTAAGCGCCTGGGCAGGCAGGTGGGCCAAACAGCAGCAAACACAGAACCGGTTCTGTGTCTGCTGTTCTTCAGAGCTACCAGCTCTATAGAACCGGGCAGAACCGGTAGCATCCCAGCCCTGGTGCTATCCCACTAATTAAAGTATGTTGGCCAATAAGAGATTTTGAGTGGCCATTCCTTTGTTGCATAATATTCTCTGCAGCCTCAGTGGCTTCCCACCATTCCATACTGGTCCCATATGACACCTTCCAGAGAGTTTCTCCAGGTATGCCATTCCTGGGTTGTCTACACTCAACACCATCCCAGTCAAATGGTTGTCCAGTCTATTTTTGAAAACCTTCAGTGATGGAGCACCCAAAACTCCAGAAGGCAAGGCACTCAACTGGTTAACTCTTCTCACTGTCAGGAAATTTCTACTCGGATCTCTCTTTGATAATCTTCCACCTATTATTTCTTGTCCTGACCTCCGAGGCTTTGGAGAAGTAGGAAATCCCCTTCTTTCTGTGATCACCCTTCAGAGGTATTGGGAAACTGCCACCATGTATCCCCAAGCTTTCTCTTTGATAGGGTAGACATACCTAGCTCCCTCAACCATTCATCATACGATTTAACCTCCAGATCCCTTATCATTTTTATTGCTCTTCTCTGCATACTTTCCAGGGACTCAACTTTTTTTGTGGTGACCAGAACTGGACACAGTTTTCCAAGTGTGGCCTCACGAAAACGTATGAAGTG
This sequence comes from Laticauda laticaudata, assembly GCA_004320025.1. Classification (NCBI taxonomy): domain Eukaryota; kingdom Metazoa; phylum Chordata; class Lepidosauria; order Squamata; family Elapidae; genus Laticauda; species Laticauda laticaudata. The sequence continues at coordinate 8,368 of BHFT01013695.1, read as the reverse complement.
GTGTTATCACTTCTGATGATCTTGATACTATCCATCTGTTGATGCAGCCTAAGACTGCACTGGCTTTTTTGGCAGCTGCAGAACAGTGCTGGCTCATACTTAAGTAATGGTCCCTAGGACTCCTAATCCCTCTCACAGGTACTGCTGTTGAGCCAGGTATCACCAATTCCACACCTGTGCATTTGTTTTTTCCTGCTTAAGTATATAGGACCTTACTTTTTCACCACTGAATTAGTGAAATCCAACTTCATTCTAAATCGTATTTTATTCCTATTTCATTTTAAATTGTATTTTATTCAATTCCATTTTAAATTGTTTTTATCAGATTTTAGTAACAATTTGTGTCTGGAACTCTGCACTTTGATATGGCCCAGGGGCTAACCAATAAACTTAACTTAACTAAACTAAACACCACTGAATTGCATATTGTTGGATATGGCCCAGCGCTCAAGCATTGGCATATCAAGATGTCAAAATAATATAGGTACTCCTGAATAAAAAGGGAGTAGGATCAGAAGATTTCCGAAGTCCCTTCCAGCTCAATTCTGATTGACTGATTGATTGATGGATGATTGTTCTGGAGCTTAAGCCCATTTGCTAAAGCTATTCCGCTCAGTTTAGTGTCATCTGCACATTTGATCGGATCCTCTTCTATCCCTTTATTTAAATTATTTATGATGATGTTGACAGTACTGGGCCGAAGACTGAACCTTGTGTTATACCACTGCATGCTTCTCTTCGTGTAAGTAGAGAGTAGATCCATTGAGGACTATCCATTGAGTGCCATTGGTCAGCCAATTGCGGATCCATCTTAGGGTGCCTACTCCATATTGTCCTACCTTGCCAAGAAGTAGGTTGTGTTCTACTATGTCAAATCACTTGTCCATCTTTTCTCCTTCAGTATTTGGTGGAAATGTGAGTTCAGCTCTGTTCCAAAACATTCTGCATAATCAAAGATTTTTTTTGCTAGCTTCTTGGAACTTCCTGAGTGATAGCCAGAAAACTATTTGGTGTTTTCTTACCAGGATTACTTTCCTGGTTAACCCTACTGGTTACTTACTGTGTATTCCAGAGTTCCACATATCAAGTGCATCCATCATAGACTGTGGCAGGCAACAGCACCAACCAATTCATTTTAAGGCTATGAAAAATCAGAATAATTGCTGCTCCACTTTAAACTTGATTCATTTGGGGTTTGTTTGTTTTTGCAGCAAATTTGCTTCACAGCATCATTTGGCAAAAGAAAAGAAAAAAAGCTTTATTGCAAAACCACAGAGCTCTTACAACTTATACAAAAAATTTTTTTAAAAGGATGGGATGGCCTCTGCCAGGATGCTCGCTGCTCCTAAAGGGATGAAGCCTCCTAGACCTCAGATAAAAGGCTGCCTGCCATCAGGGATGGTTCAAACATTATGCGAAGCCACAGATGGGCCTTGCACTTAAAACACTGTGGTTTATGTTTTCATGTGGCAATGAGGCTACTCATTAAGTACAGTGTTCTGATTCACACATTAAAACATGAATCAGGACATGCACAAAAAGCTGTTGATAGCGGTCACGTGTGCATGCTTCATCATATAAACAAAAATATTAGTAACAATGGCCACAAACATGTAAATATTAGAATGATAGAGCTGGCAGGGATTGTGGTTCAACTGCCTGCCCATGGCAAGAGATTTAATGTTCATCCCAGACAAATGGTTGCCCAAGCTTTTCTTTAAAACCTCCAGTGATAGAGAGCTTTGGGAGGCCGGCTGTCCCATGGATTGGGCCAGCCAGGAGTGGGATTTGGGGGTTCTCCAAATTGCACAGAATCTTAGCTAGGGGCTCTCCCAAATCCCCCAAACCCCCAGCAGCCGATCCCTGGATCTAGGTGTCCTGGTGGAACAGAACTTAGGTGTGAGCAGCAAGGTGCTAATGCAATCCTAGGCTTCATCAGCAGAGAGTTAGTATCAAGATCACGTGAAGTGATAATAAGAGAATAACAGAGTTTGGAGGGACTTTGGAGGTCTATTAGTCCAACCCCCAGCTCAGGCAGGAAACACTTTACCATATCAGACAAGTGGTTGTCCAGTCTCTTCTTAAAAACATCCAGTGTTGGAACACCTGAACTGAACAAGGAGAGATTCACCCTGGAAATCAGGAGAAATTTCCTGACAGTGAGAACAATCAACCGATGGAACAGAAGTTGCCTTTGAAAGTTGTGGGAGTTTCATCTCCAAAGGCTTTCAAGAAGAGACTGGACTGACATCTGTCAGAAATGGTGTAGGGTCTCCTGCTTGGGTGGGTGGGGGTTGCTTGGGACTAGATGACCTACAAGGTCCCTTCCAACTCTGTTAATCTGTTAAACCTACAACTTCTGAAGGCAAGCTGATCCTCTAGTTAATTGTTCTCACTGTCAGGAAATTCCTCCTTAGTTCTAAGTTGCTCCTCTCCTTGATTAGTTTCCATCCTTTGTTTCTTCTCCTGCCTTTCGGTGCTTTGGAATTTGACTTCATTGTGGCAGCCCCTCAAATATTGGAAGGCTGCTATCCTGTCACTCCTTCCCTCTTTTCATGCTCTATACTGCACTAGTGAAGTTACACAGAGAATACTGTTTTTCCAACTTTTGCACTAGAGAAAGGCTCAGCTCCAAAATTGCCATCTTCTCTCATTAAGAACAGATAAGCCAAGATAATGATTTGTGGTACCCTTGGCCCATTGGAGCACTTACTCAAATTATTCTTCCAGTGCAAATACAGGAAGTCCTTGACTTACTATAGTTCATTTAGTGACCATTTGAAGTTACAATGGGACTGAAAAAAATGACTTCTGACCATTTATCACACTTATGACCGTTGCAGCATCCCATGGTCATGTGATCAAAATTCAGATGCTTTGGTAACTGACTCGTATTTCTGATAGTTGCAGTGCCCCTTTTGGGACTTTCTGACAAGCAAAGACAATGAGGAAGCCAGATTCTAAAAAGACCAAGGAACTTATAGTGGACTATAGAAGGAACAGATCAGCCATCCAGCCCTTGCTTATCAACGGAGACCGAGTGGAGCAAGTGGTCAGTTTTAAGTTTCTGGGTGTTACCCTAAAAGAAGACCTGACCTGGGGGGCTCACATTGAAGCCCTTGGTCAAAAGGGCCCAACGATATACTACATGGGACTTCTCAGGAAACAACACTGAATGAAAACCTGCTGATGACCTTCTACCGCTGCACCACAGAGACTATCTTAACTTACTGCACCTCTGTATGGTTTGCCAATTGCACAGGGGCAGATAGGATGTCACTCCAGAGGGTTAAGGTCATTGTCCCTCAGAGGATCCTGGGTTGCCCTCTCCCCTCTTTGGAAGAGCTTTATAGCTCTCACTGCCTTAAGAAAGTTCAAAACATTCTCAAAGATCCATCTTATCCTGGGAACCTTTTGTTTGAACTATCACCAACCGGCAGACGGTACAGGATAATAATAAAAACAAGGACAAATAGGCTGAAAAACAGCCTCTATCCCAGGACAGTAACTCTATTGAATTGTCAAAATCTTAAAGGAAGATTTTGGTAATGTTTTTGTATTCTTTTTATTTGTCTTTTGTGTTTTATAGTCCATTGAAAACCTTTGGTATGGAGGTTAGTCCTCCTTTAAGTGAAATTATTTTGACTGGGTTAGAGAGTCAGTAGTGTCATTCACGACCACAAAAGTGGTCAGAAGGAAATAAATTATTTGACTGCCGGCAATCATGTCACTCCTAGTTATTTCTGTTCGTTAGACTAGACATACCTACATACCACAATCATTCATGGTATGTTTTAACATGCAATCCCCTAATCATCTGTGTTGCTCTTCTCTACACTTTTTTTAGTTTTGTGGAAAAAGGGGTAATATTGTATTGTGGTGGACCAAATCTGGGCACAGTATTCAACATGTGATCTCATCAATGCAGTAGAAAGTGGCACTAACACTTTGTTTGATCTTGATGCTATTCTTCTGCCAATGCAGCCCAGGATTACATTAGCTCTTTTGGCAGCTGCAACATGCTGCTGGCTCATATTTAAGAAGTTTTTCCACGAGGAGTTCTAGATCCTTTTCACAGTTGCTGTTGTTGAGCCAAATACCACCTGTGCTGGGTTTTTCTTCTTGCCTTGGTATAAAACCTTACTCTTCTTAGCACTGAATTGCATCTTGTAGGACAAAGCCCAGTACTCAAGTCTGTCAAGACCCTTTTGAATCTTGCATCCATACCTCTACATACAACTGTACTTCAGGGCTCAATTATATGGTAGCTGTAATTCAAGGACTGCTTGTACTATAGTCATCATAATGAAGCCAGGACAAGAAGCTCAAGTTTATAGCATTCACTGAAGTAGAAGTCTTCCTTTGCTCTAAATTTAAACCAAGAATTAAATCTAAATGAGTGCAATGGCAGATAAAGCTGCAATAACCACTAGTGAAGAAAGCTTTCTTACCTAAGTCCAATCAAAACTACAGGAATATCCCTTGGGTGAAGTCCCTAGAACAATGGCCCCCAAACTCTTCAGTTCATCAACCCCTTCATGAAGTTTCAGATTGTTCACTGACTCCAAATACAAGTTCTATGAAAATAATGTAATAAACTTTTAAAATAATAATACTGTGTTTCCCTAAACATAAGACCCAGTCTGATTTTCTTTTGGGCCCCAAAATAAGCACTGGGTCTTATTTTGAGGGATGTTTTACCTGCTTACCTTAGGACCACCACAGCCAGGCCTCCCATGCCCCGACACCTATCATGCCACTGCCCAACATATTGTGCAGCCACTGGGGCCACTTGCAGCCAGACACCGCATGCTTGTCGCGCTGTTGCTGTTGCTCACAGCAAGAGGCCACGTAGTGCATTGAGCTGTTGTGTGCACAAATGGCAGTATCATCGTGACGTACCACACAATATCCTGGTGTGAGCAGAGGCACTGGCATGATGAGCCATGTGGCCTGCCATGAGCAGCAGAACTGATGTGATGCACCACGTGGCATCCAGCCAGGAATGGACACAAGTGGACAGAGAAGAAGTCAGGCAGCGGGGCAACAGGTGTTGAGGCGTGGGAGGCCTGGCTTCAGTGGTCCTAAGATAAGCAGGTGTGGGACACGTAGGGCAGCTCCACCCCTCCACCCTAACCCTAGCTTCATTTTTATGTATGTGCCTTGCCCCACCTCGTACAATCAGATGGTGGGCATGACTTAACTAGGGCTTATTTGGGGGCTAGGGCTTATATTAGGTGCAGGCATGAAAATTGGGCAAGGACTTGTTTTGGGAGTAGGTTGTATTTTGGGAGGAAACATAATATTATAAATAATAGTCATGAGTAGTAATATAGTTGATAATTTACTAAAATCTGCACATTAAAATTTCCATCAACAATTATAAAAGGATTCTCACATATGTTTTGGCAATATATTACGACATCCTATCTTCTTGAAAAGAACATGATGCACATGAAGGTTAATACCAGCTAAAAAGACTGGCAGCTGTGACAGCACATTTTAGTGCATGTAATAAAAGAATCATCATAGGCCAGTAATGAAAACAATGTATTAAAGGTCACAAATTAAGATTTGGAAATTGAAATGGACATATTACAGAATAAACCAACTATGTTGGTCCCGGTGGTTTGACACTTTGGGTACCCTAACAAAAAATCCTGAACAGCACTTTACAAAATCTGTGCCTTGACAAAATTTCCATCAGACAATTACAAAAAGCCACACATTTGCTACGCTGATACATTATGACATTCTAGGTTCTTGAGAAGAATTGGATAGGTGTGAAGGCCAACATAAGAGCTGGCAGCTGAGACTTCACATTGTTTGTATGTAGAAATTCCCAACATCTGGATACAACAAAAATCCATAATTACATCGGGCACCTCCCTGATGTGATTGTGGGGTTTGTGTGCTCTGAGGAAGATTAGACTTATGCCTGAGGTTCAACCATACCGGACAGCTATCACCAGAAGAGCCAGAGAAAGTGTGTCTCTCAATTAACAATATGGTGAGAAATAATTTATAGAAACCCCGACCAAATTGATTATCATCCAGGCCACTAATGATTGCGCTAACTGTTGAAGTTCCTGGACATCTTGGGGCAAGTGGACTGCAGAATTCAGGAGTGTTATTACAAATCAAATCCAATGAGAAGAGGATAACTGAAAAAATGCATTATTTCTGGAAAGAACTACATTCAGCACCAGCAATAAGAGAACAGAAGCTAGCAGATCAATGTCAATTTATAATACGAAATAAAAGTATTCCCAGAAGCAGAATGGGAAGAATTGCAAAGGTCTACCCAAGACAAAGACATCAAAGTTTCTCAGAATTTAGAGGCAAACCAGGAAGAGTCAGAAATGCTATAAGTCAGCATAGCTATTGACACATTTTTTTTCCTTCCCAAACCAGGGACCTTCTCCTCTGCCCTTCCCTCAGAAACAACAAACTAACTAGAAAAAAAGAACTGAAACAAACAATAATTGAGCATCTAAAACCACACAAGAACAACAGAATGGGGTTGGCTGACATGAACAGCTGGCAGAACTATTAAAAGATGCCAATATTTTAATATTAAATATAAACACTGGCTCAGTCAACTAACATAGGGCACCATTACAGAAATAACTGGATACCTGAGATGCAAAATCAACAAAAAAGGAAAAAAGGCATATACTGCACTGCCGAGATAGAAGATAAGATCAGCATGCAAAGGTTAGATGCAAGCAAGTTAGAACAGATGAAAGAGAAGAAGCTGAAGAACAGAGAACACCTGGTGAAGAAAAGTCAACTGGAAACAAGGAAGTTCAAGGCAGCACCGGAAATAACAAAGCAGCAAATGACAGGTACAGCCAAGAAGATCAGCAGATAGTAAACTCAAACTGAACTCTATGGGCAGAATCTCCAATTTCAATCCAATCATGAATATTTCCACAAACCCATCGATGGAGAGACTGCAGAGAATCAGTTAATGTTTGACCAAGGAGGCACCAGGTGAAGATGAAGTGCATAGTTTTTGGTTGAAACATCTGTCTCATTTACACCCACTCATGGCCAAGCAATGTAACAACACACAGGCAGCCCTTGACTTATAGGCGTTGGTTTAGTGACCAACGTTACAACGGCACTGAAAAAGGGACCATTTTTCACACTTCCAACTGTTGTGGCATCCCCTGTGGTCACATGATCAAAATTCAGACACAACTGACTCATGTTTACAACAGTTGCAGTGTCCCAGGGTCACATGATCAATTTTTGTGACCTTCTGACAAGCAAAGTATCAGGGTTCTGGTAGTTACCCCCATTTTAATCATGAGTCTCTAGCCAGATTTTCAAAGCTCAAAGAAGATTTATTAGGAGTAGACATGCTGTGCTGCCTGGGTGTAGCCAACTCTGAGACACATTATTCATTGTCACCCTTGACCCTGGTTTCCCTCCACTCCCTGGGTGTATCATAATTCATATTCTCCAATGGGACACATCCATAGCCAAGAGTCATCAATCAGGCTCTCCAGTTAGAATTTTGCTCCGCAGAAACTTCAGTCACCTAGAAACTATCTATTAAAACATTTATGGAATGCAAGTTGCCGCACTGCTCCCCCTCCCTTACTCTAGGCAATTCTAAAAGACCAGAGAAATATTTTATGAGTTGACACAAAGTCAATGGGGAAGCCAGATTCACTTAACAACCATGGTGTTAGCTTAACAGTTGCAGTGATTCACTTAATAACTGTGACAAGAAAGGTCGTAAAATGGGGCAAAATTCACTTAACAAATGTCTCACTTATCAATTGAAATTTTGGGCCCAATTATGGTCATAAGTCGAGAATTACTGTTGCAAGGAGGTGGATTTGAAGAGTGGCTAACCTCGGACAAAAGGAAAAGAACCAGGGAACTGTAGGCCAATTACCTGTTTGCTAACAACTTTCAAATTTCTATCTGCTGTAGTGGCTGATGCAGTCCAGAGGCATCTATTTTGAAATAAGCCATTCATACCTGAGCAGAAAATAAACTGTCCAAACGATAGAGAAACAAAAGATTGGCTCCTAACTCCTAACCGACAAAGATGTTTCAGATTAACAGAATTGGAAGGGATCTTGTAGGTCATCTAATCCAACCCCCTGCCCACTTTCACCCATTTAACAGAGAATTCACATCCAAACACCGTTTGCCTAGTTTTATTCAAGTGGTTTAAAAGCTGTGATACAGCAGATGGAAGGAGGACATAGCAGCTTAGGAATAAGGTAAAGGTAAAGGTTCCCCTCACACCTACGTGCTAGTTGTTTCCAGCTCTAGGGGGTGCTGCTCATCTCCGTTACAAAGCCGAAGAGACAGCGCTCTCTGTGGCCATGTGGCCGACATGACT
>BHFT01013694.1:619-21039 GCA_004320025.1 Laticauda laticaudata | reverse complement strand
GTTTATGTCCAGGATGTGAGGGGTCTGTAAATATTTTCACAGCCCTCTTTTTGACTCGTGTAGTATACAGGTCCTCGACTTAAGGCAGGTGGGTAGTAATTGTTTTCTCTGCAGTCCTAATTATCCTTTGAAGTCTGTGTCTGTCCTGTTGGGTTGCAGAACCACACCAGACAGTTGAAGAGGTGCAGATGATAGACTCAATAATTCCTCTGTAGAACTATATCAGCAGCTCCTTGGGCAGTATAAGCTTTCTGAGTTGGCGCAGAAAATTCTTTGGTGCATTATTCTTTGTTGTGTTTTTTTTATGATGTTTTTGATGTCACATATAAATAGACTTGGATGTGTTTGTTTGGGTCTAATTTTCCTCAATTATTCTGAAAAGATTCTTCTGCTTGTGTTCCTCTAACAAGAAAGTAATAGAAAGCTTGTCATTCTTGCCTCAAGTTGCTTTTAGAGCCATTGAAAGGTCTCCCAAGAGCTATTCAGTGTTTGGTGTGCATGTGACAACTGTTACTCACACTGTTTCTTTTTAGCAGAAATTTATGCACATACACTAGTCAAAATGACAAAAGGTACCCAGGGGAAACCTTTTGGAACATAATTTAATAGTATGGTTACAGCATATTTCACCTAAGTAAGAGCACATCAGAAGTCATCTATGGAAAATGGAAGCTCTGTCTCTGAGAACAGAAAGTTCTCCTTCCGGAGAGGGTGACTATGCAGGATGCACAGCAATTTATAAAATCAAAGCTCTCAAGTGTACAGAGAGATGTATGGATGGATCATCTCCTATACAGGAAAGGCAATAACACAGATGATGGAAAGGAGAGAGAACTTTGGCATGCCTTCAAGCCAGTCTTGACTTCTGGCAAATGCCTGGATATATCCCTACATATGGCAAGATTTTCAGAAGTGATTTGCTCTTACCTTCTTCCTAGGGCTGAGAGAGAAAGATTGGCCCAAAGTCATCTGGAGGGCTTTGTGCCTGGGGCAAGAAGACTAGAAGTCATAACGTCCATGTTTCTAGTCTGATACTTTTAACTGTTACACCAAACTGGATTTCAGGAGACAGAACTACTTCCGTATAAGTCAGGGATCTGCAACCTTAAACACTCAAAGAGAAATTTGGACCTGTTTCCCACAGAAAAGAAGACACCAGAAGCCAATAATTTAACAACTGGTGTGATTGGGAGGGCATGGCCAACTCAACATCACTCACTTCCACCCAGTCACCTCCTGCTCTGGAATATAAAGTGAGTTTCCATCCCCAACCATCACCCTGACCTTCTCAGGCCAGGCGAGAAGGGAGGGACAGGGCCAGCCAGTGGTGGGATCAGCCGACAGGAAGCTGCAGCAGAGTGCCGAAAGAGCCACATGTGGCTCTAAAGCTGCAGGCTGCAGACTCCTGGTATAAGTTAACCACTTTTAAAATAACTCATCAAGATGAAGATCTGATTTTGCATGACATGGCTACATCCAGAGGAGGGAAGGCAAGTCTATGGGTCTGCCAGGTGATTTAAAAAGTCTCCATTCCTCCATTCTTCTCTCTATTTGTTGAAAGATGATGTTATGAGAAGATGGACATAAAAGCTCTAGTCTGTTTAAAGGATGGCTGGTTCACTTTTTTTTTCTTTTTCTTTTTGCTCATCAAACACATGGTTTTTCTGCCCCATCACCCTTTATTTTATGTTGATGTATGGCATTTTTGAAAGTATTTCTATTGTATTATTATGGTCATTATTAGTGTTTGGGACACTGGCCAGTTCTGGAATGAAACCTGGGAAGACTCTGAGCCTGGGAGCTTTGATAGGGACATGTGGCAGTAGTACTGTTATAATTTGTCAAGTAAGCAAGTCTGTTTACTTAGAAACTGGCTCATAACTGGACATCCTCAGTGGCTTGAAACCTGAGTTTAGGGTCTGCAGAGTTTAGGATCTGCATAACAGTCCAAGGGCTGTTCTGAAGGCCCTCCAAACCAGTGGTAGGATTCAATTTTTTTTACTACCAGTTCTGTGGGCATGGCTTGGTGGGCATGGCAGGGGAAGGATAAAATCTCCAGTCAGAGGTGGTATTTGCCGGTTCTCCAAACTACTCAAAATTGCCACTACCGGTTCTCCAGAACTGGTCAGAACCTGCTGAATACCACCTCTGCTCCAAACCCAATAGAGATGTATCACGTTTAATGGAGCTACTGAACAGCTATCAACTGGTACAATAAACAGTTTTGATTGTGTTTATTTGTTCTAATGCTTTGCTTAGAGTTTAACAGAAATTTTACTTTTTTGAAACACATAATCAATTACTCATTATTAGCTAATTAATAAACATTGAAAAACTGTAACTCCCATGGCATTTGTAAATTTATTTATTCACATATTCATTTTTATTATTTGACCTCTTTGTCCTGTTTTTTTCTTGGTTATGCATCTTCTCCAAAATGTTTAATTTTAAAATATGAAATTACAAGGCTTCAGTTTGAAATTTTCTACTACCAATGCCTCATGCCCTAATTAAGCTATGATATTTTCCACAATACCTGCTAAATATATTCTGCTTAAAGAAATTGAATCCTTTCATTTATTTGTTCTCAATCATATGTTCCTTTTAGTATAAAGGTATTGGTTCCAAGTGATTCTTAACATTAATTTTGATTTAACAGACAGTAATCTGCTTCTAGAATGCTTGAAATTACTTCTAAATATCCCTGACATATGAATATGATATCAGCAGAAGCAAAACCCAAGGATTAGCAACAGCCAACATTCAGTAATTCAGCATTTCTAAGTATGTCAAAGGATTTCTTGTTTCAGATCATAAGAGAGTAATCCTGAGGGGAACGTTAGTGTTATAATTCTACTTAATTACTTTGCCTCAGGTTCATCACAAAACCAACATATTGGGTTTTATTTTTAATAGCATAGTTGTTAACCATGATAATTGTTCAGCTAAGCAAATCCCTTTTGTCAACACGTGTTAATTAAGAATGCAACTAGATTTTGCACAGGCTTCTTATATCTGCTTGTTAAGTACCAACCTCCTATTTGCCTTGAATTCCTCACATGTTAATGCTTTAACTTCAGCAGGCCACAGGCAAACTGCCTGGGTGTTGCCTGCAATTTATTTTATTATTGTACACATTCAGTTATACCAGGAGTCTTCAAACTTGACAGCTTTAAGACTTGTGGGCTTCAACTCCCAGAATTCCTCTTCCAGTTAGCTCAGGAATTCTGGGAGTTGAAGCCCACAAATCTTAAACTCAAGGGTCTTCAAACCTGCCAAGTTTGAAGAGCCTTGAGTTCTACCATGGCCACTTCTGAGATTCAGTGTAGTTCAAAATTTAGCTGTTGTACCAGAGGTGGTATTCAGCAGGTTCTGACCAGTTCTGGAAAACCAGGAGCAGAAATTTTGAGTAGTTCAGAGAACCAGCAAATACCATCTCTGACTGGCCCCGCCTCCATCTATTCTCTGCCTCCTGATCGGCTGGGTCTTCTTTTGTTGTCTTTCATAGGAGAACAGAGCTGGAAAGCAGATTCGTAGGGTGGGGAGAGAATGGAATTTTGCAGTAACCTTCCCCCAGGAGTGGGAAGAGAATGGAGATTTTACAGTATCCTTCCCCTGCCATGTTCAATAAGCCATCACACGTCCATCAAGCCATGCCCACAGAACTGGTAGTAAACAAAATTTGAATCCCACCATTGATACTGAAGGCTTATCTGAACTCTGTGCCCGCTATATTCTTTCTATGCTACTCAGTTTTATTGTAGTATATGGTGCTTTAATCAATTCAACAAAGAACCACAAATTTATAAAACAGCAAGTAATGAACATGAAAGACTAGACAATATGGTGCCAGGGAGCGTTGCTGCCCATAAGTTCCCTTGTTCCACTGGTTTCAATTTGCTTTTTTTAACCATAAAAAAATATGAAGAGATGTTGAAATGATACAAACCAAGTATCCACTTTCAGCAGCAGCAGCATTTTCTTTTTCAAGTTTCACATAGCAAAGCTAAGAAAAAAGGGGATAGGAATACGGTCTAAATTCCCATATCTTCTTAATGTTTTTTTTTAATTATTTTGTGAGTAATTTCAAAAATGCAAAGAATTCTGATGGATAAACCACCTGATCTGTTAGTTTTCTTCCTTCCATAGCCAATAATTATTCTGGAACAATCCTATTAATTACTAATTTGGAGAAAATTCAGGCAGGAAACCCATGATATTCTTAGTTGTTTACAATCAATGAAGCAAAATATTTTTAAAAAGAAGCACTTAATGTTGCAGAAATGACAACCAAACCTGAAAACAAACCTTGATTCCTCTTTGTATATGATTGATTGTAGTCCTAATCAGAGCTCCATTTAAAGCAGTACCTATATAGTTGCAGTTCTCTTTACCTTGACAACTTTAAGATGTGTGGACTTTAACTGCCAGAATTTTAGAAGCTGAAGTCCCACATAACATTAAAGTTACTGTTAATAACAGTAACAAAAGTTACTGATCTATGCCAAAATATGACTCAACCGACTTGCTCATCTTGAGAAGCTAAACAGACTCAGATTTAGGATCTCAGTGGAAAACAAGGAAATCCCACAGCTGAGAACTTTACATACTTCCCAAAATGGAGTAAATCACTTGCGTGTTGTGACCAAGAAATTTATACAGGGCAAGGAATCAAGTTTAGCTCCTTGTCACACAGGGGAGGATCCCACAACACATCCAGAAAAAAAGCAATTGCAGCAGTTAAATCATTTCTTGTCATTCTGCCTAAACATTGTATCTGAGAATACCAGAATTTTATCTGGTACCTAGTGGCTTGCTAGAATAAATATTCTTCCTTTCTGGAGGTATTCCACTTTTACAGCATCAAATTTCTCAGGTTGGGATGCTATCAGACAAAGTCTTTTGTTTTTGAAAGAAATAAAACATCCAATTATTACCCTTTGGGATGCAAGCCAGGCTAATTATTTTATTTCTCAGAAGGATCCATTAAAACATTTAACCCCCTTCAGTGGCAGACTATAAAAAGTAGTGTATGTTAAAAAAAAGCTAAAAGCTTTCAGTTGAAGTCTGAGCTACAGAGCTGCATTCTCACAGATCTGGAAGAGCAGATATGGCTCTGTTGCCTCCCATAATGATGTTATGAATTCTCCATACTTATTTGTAAGTATGAATTCTCCATACTTATTTGACTGTGCATAATTCATGCACAACTAATAGGTAATAAAATATGCAGAAGTAAACAGCTATGGAAATATTTTCATTCCAAATATACTCTCCTTTAACAAACCAAGCCTCAAAAACTGAATTAAAAGCAGGAGAGCACCCCTTCCTATTTTATCATGCTTTTCAGTTGTGCTATTCCTTCTCCCTCCTCTTATTTTCTGAGTTAGAGACATTAATAAAAATGACTACCTACTGGTAATTAGGCTTTTATAGCTTCTCATATGTCTCTGTCTCTAGGCACATGGCAAAGAAAGAGGTGTTTTATTTGACACAGCAAGCAATCTTCTGGGGATCTGCTTTCCCAGTTTTCTGAGTTTAGAGAGAGAGAGAGAAAAAGAGAGAGAGAGAGAGAGAGAGAGATTCAAATGCTTACAAAGCTGCTGCAGCACTTCATAAGGGAGAATGAATAGTCTGTCAATTAGGTATGTAATAGATCTTCAAGGCCAACCACATAATAATTCAATTTCTATTATTGCCTCCCTCTCTCTCATTCTCTTTCTCTTGTTCTTTCTCACTCTGTATCACACACACAGAGAGAAGTGGTATTCAGCAGGTTCTGACTCGTTCTGGAAAACCAGTAGCAGAAATTTTGAGTAGTTCAGAGAACCGGCAAATACCACCTCTGACTGGCCCTTCCCCCATCTATTCCCTGCCTCCTGAGTCCCAGCTGATCGACTGGGTCTTCTTTGGTTGCCCTGCATTGGAGAATGGAGCTGGAAGCAGGTTAGTGGGGTAGGGAGGGAATGGAGATTTTACAGTATCCTTCCCCTGCCACGCCCACCAAGCCATGCCCACCAAGCCACACCATGCCCACCAAGCTATGCCCACAGAACTGGTAGTAAAAAATGTTGAATCCCACCACTGACACTCACACTTGTTTTTCTGAAGGATATTGGGCACCCAGATATTCTGCTCCCCAAAAAAGGACTAAGTGTGTCTGTGTGTGTTTGAAATTCCTTCAGAGTACCACTATTATGCTTCAAGTAGGAACATGGTTGATCTATTCCTGTAAATGCCACCAGTCTATCATGCACTGAGGACCAATGGATACTGAATGCTCCAGTGAGATTCTAGAATTCTTACACATTAAAGGCAAAATCAGGATAAAGTTACAGGATAACATACATACAAAATATGTTACCATGATCTGGTGAAGACAGGGAATCCGAAAATTGGAAGTGGAAATGGAAATAGAGTGGAATATGATGGAAAGTAGGCATGGGGAAATAGGAAGCTTAAACAAGAATGTGCCACATTAGAGCCATTTTTGTTCTGCACACAAATGATTCTTCTATATCATGGGTGTCAAACTCACCATGTCATGCTGTCATCACATTATGTATCATGTTTTTTACTTTTGCGGAGCTGGGGTGGGTATGGCCTGTGAGTGATACATCTGGGCTGCGGGCCACCAGTTTGACATCCCTGTTCTATATTACTTGAACCAGCATCTAGACTCAATTGATGTGAAAAAGAGAGCAAAAGAAAAAGAAGTCCTAAATTATAGAACTTTGGGAGTGGAAAAAATCAAAATAATCAGTGCCACTGAAACATTAGAACTCACAGTATTATTTGACAACAAAAGAAGCTTGAATATTCTTCTGAAAACATATTCCCAATAGCAAGCAGACTCCTAGTGTGCCTAACAAGTTCTCTTTTCAGAAAGTATATTTTTCCAGTTTTCCAGAAAAATCCATTGAGTCCACAGCATAGTTTATAAAATAACTGGCTATGAGCCAATTTAGCTGTAAATTGCTTCTTCCTTTCTCCCCTAATGTACACCCTCACCCACAATAATTAGGCTTGAATATTACACACACACACACACACACACTGAAGGAATTGGAACAATGTCAGAATTTCAATGGCAAGCTTTTCCTTGTTGACACATACAGCTCCAGTCAAGAACAGTTGTTCCAAATCAGTTCAGGGCTTGCCAGTGGTGGGTTTCAAAATAGTTTACCATTGATTCAGTGGGCGTGGCTTGGTGGATGCACTTTGCGCACACACACACACACACACACACACTTTGCACATGCATGCACTAAATGCGCACTTTGCACAGGCACAGAGGCTTTCCGATTCACCTCCTGCACTCTCCCTTTTGCTTCAACAGCTGACGGGCAGCAATCTGCTGTCAAAAAGCAGGGAATAAAGATCAGTATGGAAGCCTGGGTAGGAAGGTGAGCCCAACAGCAGGTCCAGCACCTCCTCAGATAGAACTGGTTCAGTCTCTGCCAATCTTCGGGGCGACCGGTATGCCAGAACCAGACCAAACTGGTAGAATACCACCATTGATACTTGCATCAGATCTTAAGTGTGGCTCTATATCTAGTCAGATCACATTGTTACAGGCTCTAACAGCAACAGCTATATAATCAGGAACTAATTCACTTGCACATCCTTCAATGTGAGAGGCCTGGCAGTAGTAGCCATCTATGCCAATCAGCTGTTTGCTTAGGGTGAACAAGCCAATCTTTGTACACAACTTCCTAACATTTGTGAAGTGGAACAAATTCAGCTGGCAACAAGAGAGTATTTACAGTCTCCTAAGGTGGAATAGGCTATTCCTGAGCTTCTGGGCTGTGATGCTTTTTTTAAAAAACAAACAAACCAATATTATGTAGGTGAGCAAGAATCCCAAGTCTACTTAAATAATTGTTTCATCTGGATGTAGATAATTAGGGCAATTGATAACTCTCAAAAGACTGCTGAGAGCTACCAAAATCTTACTTTCAATGTGACAAAAAGGGGAAAATATTACATACATAGGGAGAGATTGTACTATAGTACTTTAGGTGATTAGGTAATATAAATTAACTTTGTCCAGCCTTTATGCACTATTCAAACAACACGAGTGGCCTTCAGCTTGAAAAACAATGGTGTATACCTAGATTAGTGAGATAAATATATACTTAGTATTCAAGGATACTTTTGGTCAAAGTAGGGATTTGTTTTCATTCCTGAAACTCAGCCCTAGACAACACATGTCACGTTCACTCTCACTTCCCATCACTCCTCCAAAACTTATTTCAGCAACCAGAAAGAGACTTTCAGCTGTTGCTATGGAAGCTAGAAATCCTTGTAAGTTTTGCTCATATACATTCCAGATCTACCACAGTATTTGTATCTACTATTTGGCCTATCCCTGTTCTCAGCATCTGTGTGGCTGATCCCAAAAAACTCTGTATTCCCAAATGAAGACATCAAAAGGAAATTGTGTAGCATGAAATTGCTAAAAGGGATATTATCAGCAACATTGTGTTTGTTGACTTAACAAAAAAAATGGAACATTTTTTCCCCAAAACAAACAAAAATATACAAACTGAATACCCTTGAAGTGCATCATTTCATTCTTCTTCTATTTATATTTTGTCCTGTTCAGGGAATTGTAACATGCTGCTTGTTACCTTTTGTGTTCTATGTATATTGCTTTCCATATAAAAAATAAAAATGAATTGTTCCTATTTCAATAGATGGGTGGGTATACAAATTGTTGTAATACTGACAGGCAGCATGAAATCCTATGTCACAAAAATGTGATTGTCATTAAAGGACTCTGCGTTCTTTTCACAACAAGCAATTTGTAATATGTAACTTTAAAGAGCCAAACCCATAAACATACATGAAATGAAGAAAAGTATGTTTTAAAATAAAACAGTTTTTAATGGAATAATGAATATAAAGAGGCTTTTCCCAGCATTTCTGCACAGAAAGAAAATGGAAATATAAGATTATATACATTCATGATGCAGACAAAATAATGGAGGAAGATGATAGATAGACCAATCATCAGTCAGATAAGTACTTTACTGACTCTTAAAATCCTAGCTGCCAAAACTAGATTTGCATGATAATAGATAATGAAAAGTAGCGCAGTTTATATGCTTTCTCTCCCACACATACTTTTTGTCTAAATATCCCTTCTGTCATACTGAGACAGAAATATGCCTTCTGGCAAGTGACATTTTCTCCATCAAACCTCATTAAGCTGTAGCCCACTTTTTAATAATATAGTCTTATCTGACTTTCAAAGGACAATCACCATGATCAGGAATTATTAGGTTTGGAACAAATTTTAAACAGTTACTGTTTTTTGAAAAAAAACATGCAAGTTTAAATGTAGGGAGTCATAAAAGTCCATGTGTGACAAGAGGGCATACAACAAACAGTGCAATAATCACTGACTTTTGGCCTTAAATTGTGAAGTATACATAAACAATATAAAAAGAATGGGTGAGTTTTCAATTAATTTTTGAATGTCTTGTGTGTTTCAAGTTGTATTCTTAGTAATTTAGAGACTTGCATTTGTGTTTTTCTAAATAATATAACTCTCTTATGTATTAGCTCTAGTAGATAAATTATCAAAGAGCTTTTAGTTAAATTTGCAATAGTTCATGTTGCTCTGTGTAATTAATTGAACTCTGCTTTTTAGAGTACTTATTGACTATGGACTTTATTGATTATGGGAAGTGAAATCTTCTTTTTAAATATTATAGGTCACTATTTCAACTGAGCTCAGTCCCAGACAATTTAATTGCACCTTGATTCTAAGATGAAAATAGTAGGAATTCATTAACTGGATCATTAAGCTTCAGTTCCACAGAGACCACCAAGAACCCCTTCACTCAAGAGAGGAACAAGTGAATTGCAGGAGGCCTTGTGTTGCTCGAGTTAGAAGTCTTCAAGGTTGGGGTGAACCAGAGCGTGGAGTCCAAGCTACAATTAACTTATCCCTCTCTTCAGTTATGCCGTGTTGAATTCAGTAGTGGGATTCAAATATGTTTGCTACCAGTTCTGTGGGTGTGACATGACTTGGTGGCCATGGCTTGGTGGCCGTGGCAGGGGAAGGATATTGATGATTCAGCCCTTACTTAATAGTGACTCACTGAGATTAATTTCTAAGAAAATATAGGTAATAATAATCCAAGACTGTTGTTTTGCAAACTGTTGTAGGAATGTCGATGAAATTCGCAATATTATTTTAAGCAGAAAAGCCAGTGGTGGCATTTCGCCAGTTCGCACCACATCAGGCAAACTGGTAGCAAGGATTTGGCGTGGGTTGTGAAACCAGTAGTGAATTCTGTCTGGCCACTACCCCTGACCCAGTCGCCCAATTGCTGCTGCCTTGTTTGCGCTGCCGGCCCAATGCTCACTCACCCCTCCCTCCTGATGCTTGCCCCTTAAGGTATTTCTTTCTTTTTTTTTCCCTTCCAACAATCAGCTGTTCATATGATCAGTTGTGCCAGGATTCCCCTTGCTGAGGTCCAAGAAGGCAAAAAATGGGAGCTCAGTCCCCCTCCATTTTTTGCCTTCCTGAGTCCCCAGAAGAGCCTTCTGAGAGGAAAAATCCCCCCCCCAAGGCTCTTCGGAGGCCAGGAAAGTCCCAAAATGGAGAGTGGANAAAAAAAAAAAAAAAAGCCCTGCCCACCCAGTCACATGACCACACCCACCAAGCCATGCCCACAGAACCAGTAGTTAAAAAATTTTTTGAATCCCATCACTGAGAAAAGCTCAATAGATATCAGCACCTGTGACCTGAACTTACTCTAGAAAGGCTAAGCAAGATCAGATCTGGTTAGTATTTGGATGGAAAACTCTCAAGAAATTCAAGAGCTATACATTAGACCGGAAATCTCAAGGGTACTTTTTCAGGAGACAACTGGACTTTTTTTTTTTTTTTTTTTNNTTTTTTTTTTTTTTTTTTGCTTTTGAAGACATTTTGCTTCTCATCCAAGAAGTTTCTTCATGAAAACTGAAACATCTTAAAAAGAAAAAAGTCCAGTTGCCTCCTGAAAAAGCACTTTTGGGACAACCATGACCTGGATGGCTGAGAATCTCTACAGAGAGTTAGACTGGAAAATGAAAAATATTCTTGAAAAAGACAGTGGCAAACTGTGGTTAAAAAAATAATTACATAGATATATGCATGAAATCACGAGAACCTGAGTTCAACCTAATGGAGACATTATCTTCTACTACAAGGTAGAAAACATGCTAAAAACAGGACCCTCAAAAAAAGACTTTTAGATGAGAGATCTAAAGTGTCCACTCATTTTGGAGCCAAAACCACTTCCATGCCAAATGGAACAATCAGTCTGCAAGGTGGGATTAAAATTGACCAACAGCCTGGCTATCTAACAACTGGATCCATGTCTGATACTATAGCAAAATGTGTGATAACTGCAGTGGATAAAAGCTGTAGTAGATAAGCCACTCTAACCTAATGCTCAAATGTCCATGCTGTGCTTTGTCCTCTCCCTCTTACAGCTCAGGGAGGGCTTCTTAGGGATAAAGGCCCTGTCACATTGGCCAATGGATGCAAAACATATGTAAAAAGGACACAGCGGATGAGAAAATGTTCCATCCGTTGTTATCCGCTCTCATCCGCCTCTCAAAAGTGCCCCAAATTTTCATAAAAGAGACGGACAACAATGGAGAGAACAGACGGGGAGGACGTAGTGAGGATGTTAAGCGGATGCTCCAGGAAGCCTAGCAGATGGAAGCGGATGGAAGCAGATGACACATCGCAGGGCTTCTGGGGGAGCATAGCGAAGCGGACGCACAGCAGAAGGAGTGGATGCAGAGCGGATGCCTAGCGGATGACGCGGATGCATCACGGACACCTAGCGGATGCCTAGCGGATGCAAAGCGTTCACTGCGCAGCGGGAATGATGCATTGCGTCATCCCCGGGATATAAAAGGATGCAGCTCACAGCAGGTCACCATTCAGAGGAAAGACCTGCTGCCAGACACATCTCTAGCCAACAACCATGGGGAAGAAGAGGAAGCCTGTGCCATCTGCTGCCAGCCCTGGCAAGAAGGACAGGGCACATCCCACCCCCTGGCGCTGACTCTGCTTCTTGCTGGGGTTCTGCTGCTGGGGCTGACTCTGCTGGTGCTGTGCTTTCTGTGTGCTTCTCTGGTGCTGTGCTTCTGCTGGTGCTTCTCTGCTGGTGCTGCTCCTGGTGCTGGTGCTTCTGCTGGTGCTTACTCTCCTGGTGCTGCTCCTGGTCCTGCTGGTGCTGTTTTGCTGCTGCTACTGTGCTGGTGCTGCTGGTGCTGCTGGTGGTGGTGTGAGGACTAGCCCGAGAACCTCAAAGCTGTATTGATGAGGGCCCAGAAGGCCCTGCCAGAGGGAGAAGAGGCCCTCCTCCCTCAATAGGGGAGGAGACAGTACTCCATCAAAGAGGAACATGGGGATGAGGTGCTCGAACGGCTGAGGGAGAACGAGTACTCTGGCGGAAGGGACACAGGCCCTATCGAGACACCAAGCGGAAGCAGGTGGCTTTGAGAGAGAAGGCGGAGAGCCTGGGCTACACTTCGGAGGTGCTCCTCGGCTGGTGGAAGCACATGCACACCTGGTGACGGGAAGCTGCACCTCAAGAAGTCTGGCCAGGCCGCAAGTCAGACGACCGGAGACCTACGTGATGGCCAAGTGCAGCTTCTTAGGGTGAGGTCCACCACCGAGGAGCAGTCCTCTGTCAACCTTCTCTCTCAGGCAGCCACAGAGAGCCAGTCCTCTTCTGGCCAAGAGTCAGCTTCTGTGCCCAGGCAGGTATCTGTGGAGTGCCCCACAATGGAGACCTCCCGACAGCTGCATCCCCGTGGCGGAGCACATGGGAGACCCCTGACACAGTTGGAGCAAGGAGAGGCCGCTGCCATCAGAGACCAACCCACACCCACCCCCAGCTCCACCTCCACAGAAAGGCAGAGAGCCAGACCGGAGGGACAGAGCCACACTGTCCTGCTGGAGATCAGGGACACCATCAAAAGCAGCATAGATCTCCTCTCTGAGCTGGTACACACCGACATACCATCCTTAACAGAAGCCCTTCCTCACCTACGTCACACAGCTCATGGACATGTCCGAATCCCAGTACCAGGTGATCAAGGAGAGGATCACAGGTCTTCTGCAACCTCCAGGCCCAGCTGAACCTGCTCAACCGTCCAGTCTGCTCCCACCCCAGGTGATGTTACAGCTCTTCCAAGGCTTTCCAAAGACCGCACCTTACCAAGGCTACGCGTACCAGGAGTTCCAGCAGCACAGGCAGCCCTTCCCAGTCCAGGCACAGGTTCATTGCATGCCCGGGTCCCCGATGCACCGACACAGAGTACATGCAAGCATGACACCACTGCCACAGATGACACCCACCCAGTACACCGCTCACCTCGCTCACTTGCAGACAGACAGCTCACTTACACTCCTTCTCTCGCAAACCCACAGCCAAGCCAGCCACGAACATCGTGATCACGGTCTTGGACTGACACTCCGTGTCATGGAGGAAGGGACTCTCAACTCACAGGACTGAGCCAGCTCTCTGAGTAGCTTCCTCCACACACCATCCCCTGTTGTCCTCTTGGGGCCAAGCACCCCAATGCACCTCAGACAGCAACTCAGCCACTGCCACCTCAACAACGCTGGACCCTTCACCCTGAGACTATGGCACACCTCAGTAGTGACTGAGAAGGTGCAGAGACTGGGTTGCTACCTGTTGACTTTATCTTTGCTATGGGACACTACTTGGTCATTTTGCTTTTACAGTTTTTATTAATAAAGTTTTAGCTTGCTTCACACACTTTGGTTTCAGTTCTTTTAGGTCACATAAAGTCTTGGTGGAACCTTTAGAAATGGTTTAAGCCTTTGCATCTTGTGGATGGGTAAGGATAGCAGTGGGAGGCAGGATTACCTGTGGAGATTGGAAATAGCTGTGGATGGTAAAAGCACTGGAATGGCAGGGATACCTGTGGATGGGTAATAGCTGTGGGATGGGTTAGGATAGCAAGTGGGAATGCGGCCAGGATACTGTGGCATGGGTAATGCTGTGTGGATAGGATAACTGGATAGATCAAACTCCAGTCAAGCATCAGTGGACTGTATGGTCCCTTCAGTGCCAACTATTGACCCTTATTATCGAATAACAATTTATATTCATCAACACATTTCAACTAAACAAATCTTTATTAAATGCCCTGTTCATGTTAGGGCCATCACAACTGCACAATTCATAGTGTGATAGACAGAGCTCAAGGAGAGCGTCCATTAAGCACTCTTCATTCTGTCTGCACTCAACTGCTCCACTGGGGGAGTTGCCCAGTTTTCAGCGAGGTTGCACTGGCTTCTTCCCTTCAACAGTGAACTCTGTTGGGCCTTGCCACATGCAAAGTATTTTCAGTTTCACCTTGCCTCCATTCACCGAGCTCCTGTTCCTCATTTGCCTTGTGACGTCCAGCAACGCCTGTTCTGCAAACACTGGTGAAGCCGTTGTCACATGAGATTGTGCAGTGATGCAGCAGAGCTTCCATGATGTTTCCGTCACTCTCTGGGCGATGCTGCGAGTCGGTGATAGAGTACCCTCCACCTGTGGCCAGGATGCCAAAGGCGTTTAAGACCACTCCGTCGTTGCCCTGGACAGCCTGTATTGAAGATCCTTCTCTCACGATAGGCATCTGAAGTGTGGGCTTCATGAGGTATGGTCTGAGTGGAGAAGGCTCAATCCCATGTATTAGTAGGGCACTCTTGGTTGTCTTGGCAGGGTGGGGTCTGATCTGGATGAAGCCATGATGAGGTTGCTTTCCAAGCCCTCTCTGAGTACTGCGGATGCTTATACCTGGGGATAGCTGAACTGACCCGTGTCTGAAGCATAGATTACATAGATGTAGTCGGATCTGACCATGGCTAGAGAGAGGATGACATGCTAGAAGAAGCTTCTTAGTTCGCATTGGAGGATCAAGCCTGAGAAGCGCCCAAGTTGGCTGGAGCTTTGCAGCATTGCTTCCGTATTCTATGACCCAAGGGGTGGGAATTCCACTTCTGATACCATGCTCTGAACTTTCTTCCAGCCTCTACAGTGATGGAGCACTGGAGGAAGCATCTCCAGGTATTACTTCGATGTGCCTGCACCACTTCTCTGACCACAATGCTGGATGGTGTTTAGTGTGGCACCCTCAGGCGTACTGCATGTTCCTCTACGGTGGTCCAGAGGCCAGGTGGCACAAGAGTCAGTGCCAACCTTCCGCCCAGGTCCAGGCTAGGCCGGAAGTTGGTGTTTGCCTGGGTCAACCTTGCGCTCAGCCGCTCCATACAACTTCGATCAGACATGCTGGCGGCATCTCATGATTCTGGATAGCACGAGGGTCTTCGCTTCCTCAAGCTCCACCATCAGTTGTTGTACAGTCCAACTGCGTATTCTCGTATCCATCTTCGACCACACACTTCTTGGACGCCGCTTTTCCTTGGTGAACAGTTGAAAGACCTGTAGAGGGCTTTGCCTGTTGTAGAATGATGGCTGCTCCAAAAGAGTGTCGCACGATAGAGGTGGAATGACTTATGCTGTAGAGAGAAGAGCAAGAGCAAGGCTTGAAGAGGTCTGCACAGCAGGCTGCTGACTGAAAGTGAGTCAACGTGATTTCTCCCCCTTTTTATAGTAATATAGGTTTCCGCTACGGTGTCTTCCGCATCCTACATTTGGAATCTCCAACATCCTAAAATATTCCGAGATATAGTCCCTAAATGACGTTTTTTCCGTTGTTAATTCATTTATTGCGAGCTGCATCCACTCTCATCTTTCTAGTCTGTGCTACTTACTGCGTGTCTGTTCTGCGTCTGTTTCGCTTCCTCCTGTGTTCTTTTCCACTAGAGCGATTGAGTGCCGGGATGCGACAGCGGATGCCTACGGAATATAACGGATGCGTACACGAACTGACGACAGAGGTAAACGGATGTTCCCCATATGCTAGTGGATGTTAAACGGCATGCGATTGGCATACGTCACCGCTCAAAAAGTTTGTGCAGCTCAAACCTTTGAAGCGGATGAAATCTCAGTCGACGGTGCTGACGGATAGAGAGGCATGAAAAACGGACGCAGTGAGTACGATCGTTAACCAACAGATGGCAAGTGTTTCTCTCCATTTTACATCCTCTTTCCATCCGTTGGTGATGTGTGACATGGGCTTAAAGCAATGACAAGGGACAATCTTCCATGTAATCGGTGCTGTTTCTATGGCTGCTGCCTGCAATAGAAAGGAGTTGCAGGGATGTTACAGTCCCTGTGTTTTAGCCTGCTGCCCTTCTTACTTAATATGTCCTAACGATATGACTGCGAGAAGGTGATGGAAGATATGAAATCAGGCCAGTGTAATAATTGGGGTATGCAACCATACTTTCTCCCATTGTGTTCTGATGCAAAGATCTGCTCATTTACATTATACCTACGTACATACTTTCTTTTTTCTTTCTTTTTTCTTTCTTTCTTTTTTCTTTCTTTCTTTCTTTCTTTCTTTCTTTCTTTCTTTCTTTCTTTCTTTCTTTCTTTCTTTTAAAAAGGGAAGCTTCAATATGTGGACTCTGCTGTTTCATTTCAACATCTCCAGCAATATACTGAGTCTAAAGAAAACCCAATTTTCCCAAATGATCTGTATCCATTTTTGCTTATGCTCTAACGATAAGGTAAATGTAAAGGTTCCCCTCACACATACGTGCTAGTCATTTCCAGCTCTAGGGCATGGTGCTCATCTCTGTTACAAAGCCAAAGAGCCAGTGCTGTCCAAAGACATCTCCGTGGTCATGTGGCCAGCCTAACTAAATGCCCTAGGTGTACAGAACGCTGTTACCTTCCTACCAAAGTGGTCCCTATTTTTCTACTTGCATTTTTTACATGCTTTCGAATTGCTAGGTTGGCAGAAACTGGGACAAGTAACAGGAGCTCACTCTGTTACGTGGTGCTAGGGATTTGAATAGTCAAATTGACGATCTTTCTGATTGACAAGCTCACCATCTTAGCCACTGAGCCACTGTGTCCCTATAGGGTTTTTTTTTCTTTCCTCTCTCAGAAAAATCACTAACAATAGTCTTTTTAATTATTGGAAGCTATCTTATATCATGAGCAAGCATTTGTGAGATGAAAGAAAATAGATGGCTGAAATCTGGATCTTCTCCAGAATCCTAAAACATGCCTTGTATTTTGATTCAAGTGTGACCAACACATTTATCCCACTTTTATTTTTACAAATAAAACAAGGTGGCAAATATATCCAACATGATTTCCTGCTTCTGTTTGCCCCACAACAACACTCCTGTGACTTGGGATGGGATGCAAGTGTGTGACTGACTCAAGGTCACCCAGCAAACCTTCATGATAAGACAGAACCAGAACTCCCAGTCTTCCATTTTTGATGCTTTAATTACTAGAACAGGGGTATAGCTGGCTGGAGAATTCTGTGAGTTGAGGTTCACAAGTCTTAAGGTTGCCAAGTTTTGAGACCTCTGCATTAGACCAAACCAGCTCCAACAGAAAATATTATGAGATGTATGTTCTCCATCTATGATTGCCAATATACAAGATAAAGCAGCTGTGAGATACATGTTCTTTGAACCATAGGAGCATTGTATGAAAAAGCAGAATTTGTCTGACAAATATTATGTGAGACGTGTCTTCTTGGCTCATAGTACCCTCCCCTCATATGATAATAATAATGATAAAAGGGAAGAGTTCAGAGAATTTCTCTTTACAGGTCCAGGGAAGAAAATTTCAAGGAAACAGCCTCGTTTAGAATAATTACTTAAGAGTCATTTAGCTGAGATAGACAGTATAAAAATGCAGTGATGATTGACGATGATTAATGGTGGTGATGATGATGATTGTGATTTTAGCATACTGCAAGGACATAGTAGCGAAAGTTAGAATATTTCGGACATATGATGTGACACCTGGAAAAACATGGCATACTTCACTTAATCCTCCAGGGAAAGATTGAAGGCAAGTGAAGAAGAAGAAGAATATCCTGGCTTCAGAATCTAAGGGACTGGTTTGGACAAAACTTAGCAGCACTTTTTCATGTGTCTGTTGATAAAAACAGGATTGCCAACATAATCGTCAACATCCAATGACAGATATGGCACAAGAAGAAGGACATAATATGAAGACCTGAGAAAGAGTTTTGTTTCTTCTGCTTTTGCCTGAGATCAAGGGCAAATTACTCTTTTGTTATCCAGCCTAATCCACAGCCAGTGTCAGATCTGTGTATCTGTCATTTCTTCAGTGGAAGAAGAAAAGTGTGGGGGGGGGAGAGAGACTGATAAAGAAATCCTTTCTTGATGTAACCTGAATATATTTAATCTTATATAGAATTTGTATAACCCAGACATGATACAATGGAGGAAGGAAACCCAGATGGCTGGAACCTATCTGAGAGGCATAGCCAGGAAATGAGAAGACCATAAAAATTCCACATGTGTCCTGGGAACCTCTGGAAAAGTTTGTTCTGAAAAGGGGATGGGGGGAAATTAGGTATGCCCTGGGAAACTGTGAAAAAGATCATTTCTACAAAAGGGATGGGGTGGGAGGGGAGGGATTCTAAACTCCCTTATCTATCCCTGTATGCCTGAGAGACCTTAGACGCTGCTTTGCACTCCTACATGAATTGTCTCACCTCAATAAAGGATTCCTTTTGATACGTTTGGTTTTCAGAAGTTCATTCTAGTTAATTAAATGGGAAAAAGTTCTGCAGCCTGACAGCCAGCCTCCTTCACAGAATTGTTTTGGTGCAGGTAAAATAAAGAGGGGTGCCCAAGCTTCTGGCACCTGAGATTCGGGAGAAAAAGAGGGATATCAAACCAATGAATAAATACAGTGTAGCAGCTTATGGCATTTTGAAGGAATAAAAGGAGATTTCCTTTTCCATCCATTTTCAAAGTATGCTCACATAGCTGGGAACATCCAAAAGAAGAATGGAATGATATTCTTAAGGATTTAGGTTAGGATTGGCAATCTAGCCATCTAGAAAGGGAGAGATTTAAATTCCATGTTACCTTATATGAGAGCCTGTCATCCTAACTTGGAAAATTAAAGAAGGCAGAGCTGGGGCTAAATCAGTTCCCTTCTCTGGCAGAGGGATACTGAAGGCTTATGAGTCCTAGAACTCTTCTTAATAAAATGTGGAGCTTCTCTTGCCAAAAAAACAACTTAAAAGTTTTACATTATTGTTATTACTTTAAATAAGCAAATAGATTTGGCATTGAAAGCTGCTGATGCATTTCCTCCCCACTATCGCCAACCCATGATTCCATACAGATGCTTGACAATTCCTGATTCTTCCTAAATCGTTATGTATTTAGAAGCAATGCTTATAATATTATTAATGCATTACAAAGCAAGAGGTAAAGATCCGTGAGAAGGAGTTATTGGAAAACTCTCAAACTGGGCTCAAGGAGAGCTCTGATTTGAGAGAATGAGAGGAGGGGGATTTGCTGTTGGTACTGTTCATGCAGTTCTTGATTACTTATGGGAAACATCTCTTGACAAATGTAGAAAATGAATGGAGCCACAATTCTTTAAGCAACAAAAGCAGGGCCAGATGGCCATTCTTTTTATGTTGTGCAGAAAAGTGCAAGCTTTTAACAGCCAGCAGGTATGAGCTCAACACCCTAAGAATATCAGCCAGGAGGCTGATAAAAGACATCCTATCTTTTCAAGTACCTGAGACTCTGTTAAGTTATATCTCCCACTTTAGAGTTTTAAGTGCATACTGCTATTGGAGAAAGGAGCTTTCTGAGTGAGGAATAAATGCAGGGATAAGACCTTGATGTCTTTTTCTCTGAACATATTTTACATGACAAAAATAGCCAGGTTTAAATAAAGTAGAGCATATTTCAAAGCTCCCTCTGCCTGCCCTGTCCCCGTCCCTCCCCCCCATAGTGCTACCAGAAATCTAGCTTGGAGCAGATTTCCAGAAAAGCTGTCTGCCTTGCTCTCTAATTGCTTGTTTCATCAAATGTAGATTTTTGGTATGAGTTCCTATTCTAGTAAGATACTTACAGTTTTTGTATAGCTGTGGGCTGAAGTCCATCTGCCTTAAACTGCTATCCTATCAGTGCCAATTGAGGCACCTGTAGTGCATGTCTGACAGGTACTAGTAAAGACATCTGGACAGGGTAGGGCTATAATTACATGTAATTAAACATCTGTCCAGTTGAAAAAGGTGGTTTTGCTTCCCCCCCATCCACTTTATATCTTCAGAAACATTTAGCTTGTGCTAATCAGGGGAGTCAAAGACTCCCTCTTTTAAATAATTCAGATATGTGTCAACAAGAAGATTCTTCTTGGTTGCATCACTTTGATTTTTCAACGCCTTCCTTCTTTTCTCTCTCTCTCTCTCTCTCTCTCTCTCTCTCTCTCTCTCTCTCTCTCTCTCTCTCT
>BHFT01013692.1:0-69909 GCA_004320025.1 Laticauda laticaudata | reverse complement strand
GGATGGTAAGTGTTTTTCTCCGTTTTACATCCTCTTTCCATCCGTTGGTGCAGTGTGACAGGGGCTTTAGATAGGCTTTGTATACAGTAGCCCTGTCTGTAGATGATATGTTAATATTTATTGACCAACCTTAGTCTCCTATACAAAAATAAATACAATTAATTTATGCCTTTGGAGTCCTTTCTGTGTATAATTTTAATTGGTTTAAATCCTAAATGATGTTTTTGGGGCTTGAAAACTCTCAGTACCAGCTTTTTGATAGTTCCCAGAAGCAATAATTTACCTTGGGCTGAAAATATCTACAGATATATCTCAGATGATTAAACTGAATTTAAATGTATTGCTGTTAGAACAAGCAATAGATTTGGATAGATGGGCTTCACTTAAATGGAATATTTGAAGTACAATTATCTCTTGCCATAGGTAATTTATACTATATATTATTATATATTCCCCAAAATGTACATTCAGAAATTTAATGCACTTTTAAAGGTTTATTTGGGAAAGCTTTCCCCCTCATATTTCACTCAGGAAATTTCAACTGCCAAGGAGGAAAGATGGTTTCAATTTTCCTGATTTAAATGTATACCACAGAACATGTCTTTCTTCTTGAATTAATGAATGGCAAATTTCATCGATTGGAAATTATCTTGACATGTCTTGCAAGTTGAAAAAGTTAGAGCCTAACTACTTTAGCAAGTATGAATTCCCCCACCCTCTATAGGTGGGGGGAAGAGAGGAGCAATTAAAAAATATGCTAGCTCCAATTTGATTCTTATAATCAGTTAGTATTGTGAGGGAATTCACATTTTAAAATAGCCAGGCAATCTTTTTGTTGGAGAAACTGGATTAAAACAGGAGTGTACATAATTATAACAATGGGTTAAGGTGACAATCTCTCTCTCTCTCTCTCTCTCTCTCTCTCTCTCTCTCTCTCTCTCTCTCTCTCTCTCTCTCTCTCTCCCCTCTCTCTCTCTCTCTTTTAAAGGCATTTATTTAAACATACACACACACTGATTTATCATATCATACTATTAATTGTTCTTTTTTTCTCCCTCCATTTTTAAAGACAACACATTTATAAAACATAATAGCAATCATGAAACAATTATTTCCCTATTTTTAGTAACATCATTTAATCTCCAGGCTTAATGCTACTGAAAATACCTTTCTTGGACAAAAAGCTCTTTTTAAAAAACTGCTATTCTATTCTAGATAGAAAAGGGTCACCTCAGACAGAAACCAATGAATTTTCTCCTAAAATAGATTAGGGAGGGGTGAGCTGAAATCCCAGAGTTCCATCAAGCCCAACTATTATTCAAAGATAAGATCTCATGAAGAATTGTAAATGATATTTTACATTTACATGAACTTAGTTATTTTTTTTTAAAAAAACCTTTCATTTGTAGCTCCAGCCCCCAACATGTTTTTTATTGCAGGGAGTATAAAACTGTTGTCAGAAAGAGCTGCATCAACATGGCATATTTGAGAGCCATTGCAAAAGAGAGCAGGGGCACATAAAATAATTTTAAAATGAATGGGGAAGATATTATTGACAATAGGACTTAAATTTTTTAATTACAACTTTTAATACGCACATTCGCATATGCACACTGATTTATACTGATCCCTGTCTTCTTGTGTCTTAGTGACCCCGAGTTTGAAACAAATTTGAGCAAAGAACATTTCAATTATATGGCAATGTTCAGCAAACTTTGGCTGGCCTCAGAAAGCAAAGTAGATATGAGATCTGATCAGTTCTAGAATGGGAGAAATTCAGTAGTAAAGATGGACTGAGAACAGAATACAGAATATAGGGAATACAGAATGCAGAATACTGAATGCAGAAGTTCAGAAAAGACCCAGGTAGAACGGTTGACAAGCCAGAAATATCCACAGGAGTGAAGCCCACTTTTGCCAAATGATGCCAACAGCTTATATCAAAATGCAAAGCCTTCATCTTTTATACCTGTATGAGGTGTCAGAAAGGTGTTGCGTTTGCATCATGACAGCCTTATCCTGCTTTCTCCATTTGCCCCACTCCCCTACCCCTGCACACTTTACAGCAACATACTCTTGATGTCACCAGAAGTTCACCTCCGTTTGGAGAAGTCTTTACCTTTTTATGTGAGAAAACATCCCAGCCCCCAAACCTCTTGCAATGATGGATTATGCCTAGTGGTGTGATTCAACCAGTGTAACAATTGGTTGGGTGAGCGCACGCTTTTGTGTGCACACAACATTTTAAAAAGCACATTTTCAGCTCGAATACTTACCTTCCACTGCAGCCCCTGTGAATAAAACAGCTGAAGTGCAACAAACTGCCTTGCTGCATGAATCAGCTGTGCTCTAAAACAGTGGTGGGATTAAAAAAAAAATTACTCTGTGGGTGTGGCTTGGTGGGTATGGCTTGGTGGGCATGGCAGGGGAAGGTTACTACAAAATCCTATTCCCTCCCCATCTCACTAACCTGCTTTCAAGCTCCGTCCTCCAGTGCAGGGCAATAAAAGAAGACGCAGCCAATGAGCTGGGACTCGGGAGGCAGATAATAGATGCGGGCAGGGCCAGTCAAAGATGGTATTTGCTGGTTCTCTGAACTACTCAAAATTTCCAGTACTGGTTCTCCAGAACTGGTAAGAACCGGCTGAATACCACCTCTGCTCTAAAACAACAAAATAAAGCACAGGAAAGAGCAGGAGTGGGCGCGTGGGGTCAAATGCTCACTGGAACTACCTGTTCACCCAAACTGGTCTGAACCAGTAGAATACCACCCCTAATTGTGACTCCTGCTGGCCACCATATCTTTCCTGTTCTATTAATGAAACCCCAACTTTTTGAATGAGTTTATCATTCAAAGTCACTTGTCTCTTCCTCTGGACCCAATCCACATTGCTCACAGAACAGGAATTATTGGCTCACTTCTTGCTTGTTTGGGGAAGAAAAGTGAGAACAATCTGCAACAAACCGGAAAAGCCAAAGATGCATGAAATCTCAGTATTATCATTATTATGGTTCATGAGCTGCGTTCAAAGATGT
Source organism: Laticauda laticaudata (assembly GCA_004320025.1). Taxonomy (NCBI): domain Eukaryota; kingdom Metazoa; phylum Chordata; class Lepidosauria; order Squamata; family Elapidae; genus Laticauda; species Laticauda laticaudata. The sequence continues at coordinate 66,873 of BHFT01013692.1, read as the reverse complement.
TCATTGAAATGCTAGCAGTGCATTAAAAAAAACAACCCTCATATTATTTCATTCAATATTGATTACTTGAAAGTGAGATAAAAAGGCAAAAAATATTACAAACATCCCAGCCCTTTTCAAAAGTCTGTCTAGAAAAGCTGGCAGGGGAATTCTGGGAGTTGAAGTCCACCAGGCTTAAAGCGGCCCAGGTTGGAGACCCCTGGTCTAGATGCTGTTATAGAAAGATGTTGGGAGAAAACATTTTTATAATTCCTATTTATGGATCAGATAAGCATTTGTATTTTACCATATTACATTCCTACAATCTTAAGCAGAACTTTGTGAACCTTAAAAGGGGTTTATTGCCTGCAAAGATTTATAATTTCAATAAAATGGAGGGACACTGAAATGTACCCAAATGTTGTTTGTTTCACAAATGGCTAGAACATGAGGCTGGAAGCAGTAAACAAAAAGGAATATATATGACTCTATTTTGACAATTTGGGATATATTTGTAATGTTTTTTTTCTTCAAGTGGCTGCTCTATCCAGATTTTTTCTTCTTTTTTCATTGTTCTAGTGCCTTAAACGCTTCATCAATTTCTGCCAGTGCTTTGCTAAAAATTATGGGTTTTAACCTCCATTCTGGCCATTTGAAAGGCACACGCATGCACTTAGAGGATAAGTAATTTCTCTCTCCTTTTCCACTGATAGATGCAATTTTAGCTTGCTTCCACAAATGTTATCGACAGCTGTGATGGACCCCTTGCCAGGAAGGAACACTCCTAAGACAAAAACACACTCTCCCTTTCTTTCTAAAGTTGCTGTTGCCTCCATCCTTTGTGGTGGGATTGAAACTTTTTTCATGAAATAGCTTTTCATGCCTTGCACAGATTTGTATTCGGATAGGATTGGAATCCAAATCTCTGCAAGAAGCTGCACCAGGACAATGGCACAGAGCTTCTGGTCGAGAAAGCTTGATTTTGGCTGAAAAGGACAATTAGCTATCTTGCAGATAATCCTGGGTTCTGACCCTTTATCTGCACTACCACAGGGATCTGTTTGAATTATACCTCCCCAGGCTTATGCTATAGAAAGAGCAAGATAAGAGGAGCACACAGAGATGCAAGAGTGTGCCACCCAAGTACTGTCATCAGTATATTGTGAGTGAATCATCCCTGATTCTTTGATGTCTCAGGCTGGTCTCCAATCCATACTAAGGAAAATGTCAGAGTCTGAAAAAAAGTGAAAGGGCACTAAAATAGAATCATTGGGTTCCTGCTTACCAGTCTGCCCCAGGGGTGGGATTCAAATTTTTTAACAATCAGTTCTGTGGGCGTGGCTTAGTTGGTGGGCATGGCTTAGTGGTCATGTTATTGGCTGGGCATGGCCAACTCAATATCATTCACATTGAGGCATGCATCTCCTTGCCTGGCCTTTCATGACTGTGGGGATGCTGCAACAGTCCTAAGTGTGAAAAATGGTCATAAGTCACTGTTTTCAGTGCCATTGCAACTTTCAGTGGTCATTCCACACAAGCAAAGTACCAGCAAAGGAGGGGAAAGAAAACTCCAGAGAGGTTCCTGAGACAGGAATATTAGTGTAATATTACCAGAGAAAAATAGCTTTTCCTCTGGTAATATTAAACTAATAACTAGAGCATATAAAACATTTGCTAGACCAATACTCGAATACAGCTCATCAGTCTGAAACCCACATCATGTATCTGATATTAACACAGTTGAGAAAGTCCAGAAATATTTCACCAACAAAGAACAGTTTCTCACCCCTCTACTTGTTGTAGAATACCTTATCCCACCAGACTCGAAATTCTAGACCCAGAAAATCTAAGAACTACGCCGCCTTCGGTGCGATCTAAGTTAGTCTATAAACCTCATACATTGCAATGTCCAAACTGTCAATGAATACTTCAGCTTTAACCACAACAACACTAGATCAAATGATCAAATGATACAAATTATATCATTAGATACAAACTCAAGTTAATGCACCAAACTTGATAGCAGGAAATACGACTTCAGCAACAGAGTGGTCAATGTCTGGAATCTCTACCTGACTCTGTGGTTTCTTCCCCAAACCCCCAAAAACTTTAACTTTAGACTGTCTACTATTGATCTCACCCCTTTCCTAAGAGATCTCTAGGGGACATGCATAAGCACCCAATGTGCCTACCATTCCTGTCCTATGTTTCTTTTATATTTTTAATTTTTTTATTTTTTCTTATTATGTATCCATGTTTCATAACTATGTTTTTACTTATACCTATTATCTTGTAAGCAATTGAGAAATAAATAAATAAATAAACAAATAAACAAACTAGTCCTGCAAGAAGGTAATAAGGGTTAACAGAGAGGCAGTTTCTGTAAAGCAACACCAGAATGTTTCCTTCCTGCTTTACCTTTACACTCCGAACTGCTTAGAATGTTAACAACCGGTTCTAGCGAATAGTTGCAAATTGGTAGAATCCCATCCCTGGTCTGGCCCAACGTGTCACCTCTGCCCAATATATCTCTATTGTATCGTAGTACCTGATTCTTCTGTGTTGACCTTTTACTGCCCTTCAATTGGTAATGAAGAAGTGCTGGTTTCTCTCGATTTGTCATTCTGAAGAATATTTCCATTTCTGTTTCCAAATGTTAGCTAACTTTTTTTAAAGTTTGCAGTACAATTGGATTTAAATTCCAAAATTGGCATAATGTACACATTTTTTTACCATTGTTGCTTAGATTTCTTTTGTACATTGTTTTCACAAATGCATGCTCATTGCACAGACTTTCCTCCTTATGGTTAAATAAATAAAAGGAATGAGAAGTGACTTGATTTAATAAGTTCAGATAAATGCGCATGTCAAATCCTAACTAAATAGTGGTTTCCATTTCAGTTTTAAAATGGTATAAGTTTCTACTCAAATAAGAATTAGCCCCATGTTCCCATCATTACTTCGACACACTGGGAGGGTGCCAGATCAGAGAAAACTGCCATAAAAGTTCAGTTGCTAGATATCAGAACTAACTCTGAATGCATGAACTTCTGCTTCCTCTGGACTCGTTTTGCTTGTTCAATGGAAGCAAACAATCCACTCCACAAAAGCCACAGTCACATACTCAAAATGCTTAAAACACTTGGATGCTGTGGTACACAGTGGTTAGAGTGTGGTACTGCAGGCTACTTCTGCTGACTGCCGGCTGCCTGCAATTTGGCAATTCAAATTGCTGGGGGGCAATATGCTGACTCTGTAAACCATTTAGAGAAGGCTGTAAAGCACTATAAAACAGTATATAAAGCCCATGTCACACTGCCCAACGGATGCAAAAAGGACACAGCGGACGAGCAAAATGTTCCATCCGTTGCTACACGAAACGCAGCAAAATTATCATCCCTTGTTGATACCGCTCTCAAAAAGGGGCAAACATTTGCCATATACCGGAAGGATAATCATGGCAGCGGGAAGGAGCGGCATGATGGAAGCTCGGGACATAGTAATTTGCGTAACGAGCTAAGCGGATGGACGGTTATGGGAGCGGATGGAATCTCGGGCTTCCGGGGGGCTCAGAGAACGGAATGCGAAACGGACTAGCACGCAGGAATGCAGACGGAATATACAGTGATGAAGCGTTGCCCAGCGGAAAGCCTAGACGGTAATGACGCATGGAAGCTTAAATGGATTGCCTCGCATATTGCACATTGCGGGGGTATGCAATCTGCTCAGCCCGACGGAACCTTATACGGGAAGACAGTCGAAGAAAGCAGGTCACGCTATTCAGAGGAAAGAACCTGCTTCCAGACAAATCGAACTGCTTGCAATAGCACTACCATGCATGCTGCTGCGCCTTGCTGCCAGCTTGGTACCAGCTTCTTACAGACTCCTCGCTGCCTCAGCCTGCTGCCAGACCCCATTGTCAGCCTTCTGTGATCAGCCTATGCTGCGAGCCTTGACTCTCCAGCCAGTACTGCATGCACTTGCTGCTGCCTTCCTGCCAGCTTGTTCATGTCTGATCCTGCAGCCTTGTCTGCCTGCTGCAGCCATTCCTCAGCCTTGGTGTGACTCTGCACTCCTCAGCCTTGTGCCATGCTTGGTGCTCACACCTTCTTTGCCACCTTGATATGTGCTGCCACGCTCATGCAGTTGCTGTTGCCTGCCCTGCAGCTTGTGGCTGCTGCCTGCAATGCCTTCCTGACGGCCTTGATGCAGCTCCCTGCAGCACTCCTGGCCAGGCTTGGTCCTGCCAGCTCCTGCAGCCAGCAACCACACACCATGCGGAAGCACAGACGTCCTACAGCATCTATGCTGCCAGCCAGGAAGAGGCACAGCTCTACCACTCCTGCCCCTGGCCCTCGACTCTGTTCTCCCTGGGGCTTTGTAGCGGGTGCTCGCTCTTCTGGGTGGAAGCATTATGTGACTTTGCTTCTGAGGGCTCTGTGACAGCCACTCCCAGTACCAGATCTCCCACAGCACCATGACCCTTCACCCTGGGACTGGCACAGAGGAGTTACCACGAGGGTCATTTTTGTCTATATAGCTAGTTGTTAAATAGTCATAATTTAATGATTTCACCACTTCTTAGTTTCTTTTTATGAAGTCTTCTGAGCAACTTTAGAATGGTTTAAGCTTTGCACATGCTTGTGGGATGGTTAGTAAGCAGTAGGGTGGGCTGAGAACAGCTGTGGAATGGGCAGCATCCTGGGCAATGCGGTATACTGTGGGATAGATAAACTCAGTGCAAGATCAGGGGACTGTTGGTCACCTCCTAGGTGCCACACTACTCGGCCCTTTATATACAATAATTGAATAATTATCCAACATTCAAAACAATAACTACAATCTGTATTAAACGCCTGTTTCATTGTAGGCCAACCAAATACATGGCCCAATATCATCCGTGTGATGAGGACAGGCTGAAGGAAGCAACCATTTAGGCATTTACATTCCGTCTTTGCATCCACTGCTCCAGCTGGGGAGTTGCACCATTGTTTAGGAGGATTGCGCTCTTCTTTCGCTTCATGTGAGGCTCTGTCTGGGGCCTTGCAAAATCCTCGTTGTGATAGGTTTTGCCCTTGCCTCCATTCCCCAGGCTCTGTCCCCATGCCTTGCTGGAGGTCCCGAGCCTGTTCTGCAAGACTTGTGGTAGTGGGTCGCATGAGATTGTGCAGGAGCAGCAAGCTTCCACATCTCCTCTACGTCTCTGGTCGCATGCTGCATGGTGGTGAGAGTACCTGGAACTTTTGGCCAGTGATGCCCAAAGTGCCATTTGTCACCACCGCCTGCCCATGGACAGCTGTAGTTGGAAGATTCTCTCTTCTCATGCGGTGTGGGAGGTCTGGCAAGTGTTAGGGAGGGACTTATTAGGTAGGTTGTGAGAGGAGAAGCGTCATCCCCCAACGATTGAAGCCTAGCGGCACTCTTTGCTGTGTCATCGGGATGCGGGTTCTGATCTGGGAAGGCCCACGAATGAGGTGCCTTCCAGCTCCTCCTTGCAGGTTGCTGGGGTTGGTATACTGGGCTCTGCTAGATGAGCCGTTTGCCTGAAGCATCGATTGTACATGAGTGTAGTCAGCATCGACCATGGCGAAGGATTGATGCTGAACACAACCACTGGAGTTGGGAAATAAGTGAAGTCCTGAGTTGGTTGGAGTTTGCAGGCCGTGCTTGCCATCTTATGGCTCCATGGTGTGTGGTAAGTTCCACTGCTGATACCACTGCTCTGCAACTTTTTCCATCTTCTCTCAGTGAGGAGTACTGAGGAGCTGCCTCCTTGTATTCTTCGGACTGATGGCCTGCCCCTTCTCCTGCACAATGCTGATGGTTGATCGTCACCTCCAGCTGATACCATGACCTCCTGTAGGAGGTCCCTGAGGCTCAGTGTGTGCAGAGTGGCTTGCCACTTGAGCCCAGGTTTTCAGGCTAGTGCCGAAGCTGAGTCGTTTGCCTTGGTCAACCTGGGTGTCAGGCCTGACAACTTCGCTCAAACATGGCTTGGAGGCATCCCATGAAGTTTCTGGAACGCCCGAGTGTATTCTTCCTGAGCCTCACCTCAGCTGTTGTACAGTCCGTAGCTCTGCTCATTCTGGCGACCAGTCTTCGATCCAGACTTTTTGGTGGCTCCTTTTTCTCGCCAGTAGAGTTCACAGAGCCTGCAGATGGCTTCGCATGTTGCGACATGTGGCTGCCGAATGACTTTGTTACAATCCCGCGATGGACATGACTGTATCCTGGGGAGGAAGAGGCCAGACATGGGAGGCTGTCAGAGGTCTGCACCGCTGGCTTGCTGTTTTGAAGTGAGATGCACGGCGGTTGCCTCCCCCTTTTTTTAGGCAGTTAGTGTCCCTTTGCGTCCTCATACGCATTCCTCTCGCGCATTCCTCTGAGCTCCTCATTGGGCATCCTGTATGACATCCTTAATATCTGAGTTAGGTCCCTTGCGAAGTCTTTTTCCGTATTGTAAACGCTTTGGTTTCCGTTCTGCATCCAAATAGGCATCGGTTCTGCATCCATTCTGCATCCATTTCGCTTCCTCCCTGTGTCCGGGCGGATGGATCCGCGGAGCATAGCGGACGGCCTAGCGGATTAACGGAATGCTGTAACGATGGCTAAAGCGGATGCATAGCGGACACCTAGCGAAGATAAAATACTGGGCAATGCGTAGACGATAACATACGGATCGCGTACAGCGAATGCGTAGCAGATGGCAATGAGATGAACTGGATTACATTTTCGCGCAAAAGTTTTGGGCACGCTCACAAGAATTTTTGGACGGCGATGAAACTTCACATAACTGGATGCTGACGATAGAGAGGAATGCAAAACGGAACGGCAGTGGCTTTCACGATTTAATCCAGGATCAATGGCAAGCTTTTTTGTCCGTTTTACATCCTCTTTGCATCCGTTGGTTCACTGTGACATGGGCTTAAGTCTAAATGCTATTGCTATTCTTACTATCTATTATAGAAGGAAATAGCTTCATTTTAAGTAAAACTGATTGCAAAAGAAATATTCTGAATTGTGCAAGAGTGTGCAAGTCCTGTCCTTGTTCCTCAGAAGACTGATCTCCCTGAGTTCTGATGCTTATTTACTTGGTGATAAACTTCACTTTCATTTATTGGGTCAGGCTGCAAAGGACAAACTGACACATAAGACCCAGGGGTGGGATTTAATTGTTTTAACAACTGGTTCTGTGGGCATGGTTTAGCTGGTGGGCTTGGCTTGGTGGTCATGTTGACTGGTGTGGCCAACTCAATATCATTCACATCAAGGCATGCATCTCCTCTCCTGGCCTCTCATGTCTGTGGGGATGCTGCAATAGTTGTAAGTGTGAAAAATGGTTATAAATCACTTTTTTCCACGCCATTTTAACTTTGAATGGTCACTCCACACAAGCAAAGTACTAGCAAAAGAGGGGAAAAAATTCCAGAGATGTTCCTGAGACGGAAAATCTAGTCCTGTCAAGAATGTAATAAGGGTTAATGGAGAGGCAGTTTCTGTAAGCAACACCAGAATGTTTCCTTCCTGCATTCCTTATAGGATTAGGACATTAATTTCTTCTAACAACTGGTTCTCTGAACTGCTTAGAATGTTAACAACCGGTTCTAGCGAATAGGTGCGAACCTGTAGAATCCCACCCCTGATAAGACCCATTAAACCTGGCCAGCCCTCCAGAGGCTTAGATTGTCAATATCCCTTCCATACCTAAGGGTGGCGTCAGAGGTGGTATTCAGCAGGTTCTGACCAAGTTTTTTTGAGTTTCAATTCGGAGAATTGGCAAATACTACCTCTGCCTGGATATTTTATAGTATCCTACCCCTGCCAGGTCCACCAAGCCATACCCACAGAACCAGCCGTAAAACTTTTTGAATCCCAGCACTGGATGTCATAAAATATTTAAGAACAAGTCCCTACCCCTCACTGTGCCAAGACAGAGAGAGAGAGAAAGAGGGAGATGATAAATAGATGATAGATAGATAGATAGATAGATAGATAGATAGATAGATAGATAGATAGATAGATAGATAGATAGGTAGATATTGGAATGAAAATTGAATCTTTCTTAAACAGTGACAGTGAGCCTAAAAGAAAAAGTTAGTGGATGGGACACAAGCAACAATTTCCATCTGGATTCCAGACTCTTCCACTTGGGGGTGAACATCTCATCTCATTTTGTCTACTGGTAAAACCAGCCCTGCCTATCTTATTAGCATAGCATAGAACTCTGATGTTTAAGCCCTTTGTGCATCTCAATTTCCATAAGCTTCAACTAGTTGCTCTGATGAGTGGAAAAATCATTAACATAGTATTTTTTGGGGGGTTGTTATTTCAAAGATAAAATTCTAACCCTTGTGGGTTTAAAATTAAAGCCTAGAAAATCAATGGTGTCAGGATGTAAAAAGTGGCAAACAAAAAGAGCTCAAACACATTACTTCTGTATTCTAATTACATGACTTTTATGCTAGCTCATTATTTTTAGAGTGTTGAACAATGACTTTTGAGCATTTTGTGCCACCACATGCTGGATAACACTAATCAAAAGGTTGGATTATTCTTGAAAGGGAGAAGTGAAGGGGGAGAGACACTTTTCCACCAAGCCTTGCAAAAGTAATACAGCAATGATAGAAAAAAAGAGTGACAGACTTGCAAGTGGAGTAAATTGCTTTCTTCGCATAATGTATTTCTTATTTTTCCACGTGGCTCTAATGCTGAAGTTGCAGATAAATGGGCACTAGCTTCTCTGAGTCTCTTGATTGTTGCAAGGGCAACAAGAGATAGGGACACAACAGCGCTGTCTTGAATACTTGAAAATAACAACCATCTCATTCTCAAATGGATGACTACGCACCACTGATTTCTTCCAGTGGTGACTAAGGATATCACAACGAAATGTGGTGGAGGATGAGATAGGCCACAGTTTGGGAGAAAAACCATGTTCCAGAGTGTGTGCAAAAATCACAAGATGAGAGAACTGTCAAGGTAGTCTGTGACTTATGACCAAAACTGAGCCCAACATTTCCATGGCTAAGCAAGACAGTTGTTAACTGAGTTTTGCTCCATTTTACGATCTTCCTTGTCACAGTTGTTAAGTTAATCACTGCAGTTGTTAAGTTAGTAACCCATTTATTAAGTGAATCTTGCTTCCCCATCGACTTTGCCTGTTAGAAGGTTGCATGTGACCCCAGAACATTGCAACTATCATAAATATGAATCAGTTGCCAGCATCTGAATTTTGATCATGTGACCACAGGGATGCTGTTTGAAAAATGCTCATAAGTCACATTTTTCAGTGCTGTAGTAACTTTGAGCATTCACTGAACAAACTGTTGTAAATCAAGTATTACCTGTATCAATCCTCAATCTCAATTATGCAGATTCCTGCATTATTGTGTTTTGTTAATATATTGCAATTTAAGAGCATCTCAACCAGATGTGGCTGATATAAGGCTGATGCAATATAAGGCTGATGCAATAAGGATGAATCAGCATAGCATGGGTATTGCTTTTTTCAGATGAAGAATGAGTCCACAAAAGTTTATATAAGGCATCCATTGGAGGGTGTGTTCTCTCTCCTTGTGTCCGGTATTCATTTCAGAGTTCTCCATGTAGAATTAAGAAGAAGATTGGTTGCTTGCAAGGTATTTTGCTCACCATGTATATTTATGTATATGTCTTGAATATAATCCACTATTAAATGTTTAAGTCTCTGTTTGCTGTGTTTTGCTTGTGGGTTGTCTCATAATAGCAGTCATGCTGCAAATGCTCTGTCATGTTTCTAACCCCTACATGCATAGTGTAATCACATAGTTCACAATATTCATTCAGATGCTCTGTATCTACAGCCTACCTTTCTTTCTTTTTGATTTTCAAATTCCTATTTGAAAAAAAGGCTAGGACCAGTGTGCATTATCATTTGATCCTAGTATATGAGGTACTCTGATTAATAATGTTTTTGATGATTGTGCAAATGTCCAACTTAGATACATTCTAATCTTATTAGTGAGAATAGTTCTGTAGCTCTAGTATCTATTTAAGTAATAATTTCATCCAACTTCCATTCAGTCTTTGCATGGCTAGATGGCAGCAGCATTTGGTGTGTCTCAGAATTACCGAGATGGCACATAGAGCACTGCGATGCATGTCCCACCCCCTTTTAATATTACAACAGCCTTGCATATATAGAAAGTTACATCAAAATGCTCCATCTGCCCTTCTTGCCAATTTTTATACCCCATCCTCCTTGCTTTCATGGAAACCACTTTCAGAGAGATTTGTTGGGAATAAATAAACTGTATCATTGCTGAATATTTCTCCATGTAGCTGTTTTTCGCCAAATGCATAGCTGTACCATACTGATTAACAACACAATCTTTGTTTTGAGAAATGCATTGTAGCATGCCACTCAGCTTTAAATACACCCACACAATCTGAAATAGCAATGTGAGCTTCTACTTCTCTATAAGTGCAGTGTTTTATTGCGATTTGTGGCATTATCTAATATCACAAACATAAATGCTATTGCTAAGATAATATAACCTTTCCATCATACCTAATTCCTATACAATTTCAGCACTATGCATTTGTGTGGCATAAGATTATTGATTAGAGTATAAACACAGTGGATTCAGTGAAACATTCTTTAAGTGTGCCTCAGAAACTAAAGATGAGGCAGTGTGTCTGTAGGTCAAATTTGGTGAGAAGCACCTGCTGGAAAACATAGTAAAATAAACATGCTTCTTGATTTCAGAAAATTGCACATTGAAATACATCAGTGTTCTTCAGAATGGTGCTGAATTTAATTTGAGAATGATCTATAGCACTGTCCACTTGAAAGACAAACATGTAAAATTTAAACTTGTAAAATATGAAATAGTAAATTAAACATGAACATTCCATGATAAAAAAATAAGTAAAAATAAGGGTTTAAAATGCTAATTAAATTCATATATGCCCTCAGCCTTCAATTGAAATATTCCTGAGTCAAATCCAGACACAAGAAAATTTCAGTCTTCAAAAGAGAACCAGATTTAGGGTTGACTCCTGTTGAGGTAATTCCCTGTTAGGAGAATGAGCGCACACAGGGAGACATAATGAGAGTAGTGAAGAATAGCACACACACGGCACACAGTCACACTGTATAGTAAAATGTAGGTTTTACTTCCAGTAAATGGTAAAGCAAACTCCAAACACAGTCCAAGTCATTCACGGTTAAAGCAGTCAGTTTTCAGTCCAGGGATAATCCAATAACAAAGTCCAGTATCAAAAACAGTTAAGTAACAGACTTACATCAAACCCAAGAAGAACTATGATCAGTAACAGTCAATAAGGAACAGCAACAATCTCAGCAACAGGACAGGAACGAAAACAACCCAGATTTCTAGCTCCATCTCATGGCCGTTTGAGGAACCACACCCAATTACAATTTTAGCATTCCCTTAAAGAGACAGTATTAAAATGTCTGTCCTGGTTTATATATTTTCCAACCCAACTAACTGTTAGGTGACTTACATTCCTAACAACTCCAACATTCTCTTTTATTCAATTTCTCTATGGAATGTGACATTCCAATGGTGCTTTTCTGCACACTGAATGGAACTTCATGTCGCAGCTTTTCTGTTTTTGTCTTTTGACATTCTCTGGAATTCTACATATTTTGATTAGGGATGTTGGAATCCATTAGAATGTGCCACACTTTACTGTAGGTTTTGGGGTGCAGTCTGCTTACTATGAAAAGTGCATTACATATTCATAGAGTTCTTTATGTAACAGAAAGAATGGAACTTCTAGGGACAATAGTGCTTTTCCCTTTTCTTTAACCATTAATTCTCCTGCATGTTCACAATAGTGTGATGCTGTTTGCTGTGAAGCTGCCTCTTCTGTAGCACTTTTTGGACTGCCCATGAGCTCATGAAAAAAAAGGTAAAGATTTCCCCTGTTCAGTCATGTCTGACTCTAGGGGGTGATGCTCATTTCTATTTCCTCACTAAGGGAACTGGTATTTGTCCAAAGAGGCTTCCATGGTCATGTAGCTGTTACCCACCAAGTGGCATCTATTTATCTACTTGCATTTGCATACTTTCAAACTGCTAGGTTGGCAGGAGCTAGGGCAAGAACAGGAGCTCACCCATGTAACCACATAATGATTATCTATCTAATCTCTCTTTCTCTCATCTCTCTCATCTCTCTCTCCTATCTCTCTCTCTCTAATCTATCTATCTATCTATCTGTTTGTCTGTCTGTCTGTCTGTCTGTCTGTCTGTCTGTCTGTCTGTCTGTCTATCTATCTATCTATCTATCTATCTATCTATCTATCTATCTATCTATCTATCTATCTATCTATCGTCTGTTTCCCTGTCTCTGTCTGTCTGTATCTCACTCTCTCTCTTTCTATCATCTCTTTATCATCTATCTATCTATCTACCTATCTATCTATCTATCTATCTATCTATCTATCTATCTATCTATCTATCTATCTATCATCTATCTATCTATCTATCTATCTATCTATCTATCTATCTATCTATCTATCTATCTATCATCTATCTATCATGGGCATTTTGGGAAACTTAAGGCAGGCAATTCTGTTTTGCTGTGAACATGCAAGGGTTTTTAATGATTAAAGTACACTGAAGACATTAAATGAAATCCTTATCCTCCACTCACATTCATGCCACCATAGCTCTTTTGGCCACAAAATGCCAAATTTCACTTCCATCAGCAGAATCTGTGAGAAATATATCATACCAATTCTTTATTGGATAGAATTACAGATTAATGGCCCATGACACCACTTCCTCTCTGGTTCAAAGGGTTAGTAGCAGCAGGGTCAACTTCAGAAAACAATTTGAAATTGCAAAGAAGTGGAGAAGATTATAATTATGAGTACAGGGGGTTTGATATATGAATTAAAAAACCAGCTTTGTGGGTGAAAGCACAAAGTTCTCTGGCTAGAACATAGTTCTGGGGAATTATCTCCTGGCAGCACAGAGCTGAAATTACTGATCTACCCTCAAAAGCGGGCAAGAATATTTACTTATTTTATCAAAGTTTTGTGGCTGCTCATCTCACACAAGGTGACTGTGGGTGATATACAACAAAATAATTAAAATCAAATATAATCATTTTTGCAACAATTAAATAATTATCACAAGTAAAACTAAAATTGTGAGAGGGCTGATTAAGATCTGCAGGGTTCAACTTGGATCAGTCACTTGGACCAAAGATTTTGTCTTCCAAGCTTTCGGATTCATCCTAGAGCTCTTCCTTACTGACAAGTTCCCTGAGGATGGGCTCCAGCATGAGTCTGAAAGCTTGGAAGACTAAACCTCTGGTCCCAGTGACCCGCTCAGATTGGACCCTGCAACGTTATCCTGGGACACGTGCTGTATATTCGCCTTCATTCATGATTAAGATCTCACACATGGTGCAACAATATGTGAGCTCTCTACTGTCAGGGGATGAAAAAAAATCATGTTTTGAGGGCTTATCTCAGTGGGATGGTGTTCCAGAGGCATTGCAACAGAAAAAGCTAATCACCTGGGTCCCATCAGATGAAACATCTTTGTGGACAGGACTCAACATGCCCCTCCTGAGGACTTGATGGGATCAGTAGAAGTAAATGGGGTGAAGCAGACATTCAGATAACATGACCCATGCTATGTAGGGTTTTAAAAGTCAAAACACCTTGAATTACATCCCGAAGCAAACCAGCATCCAATACAGCTCATAGAGAAGAAGTATAGCATTTCATTCTAGGAACACCAATAATTGCTTGTGCCACTGCATGTTGCACCTCCTGATGCTTCAGGTACTCTTCAAGGGCATCCCATGTTGAACATGCTAGAGTCCAGGAGATGACAAGAAATGAGTGACTGTGAGTATGGCAAGATAAGGCAAGGTCAGGTGCATGTGACAAGGTCAGCAACTGGATCAGAACACAAAATTGTACAAAGAATCTCCTTGCCATGACTGCTCCTCAAGTAGGAGTCATAAGACCAGAAGGAAGCTTAGATTGTCCACCAGGTCTATTTAGGGCAGTACAACCCCTCCAGTACCAGAGATGCCCTAGTGTTAGAAGACCTTAAAAGAAAAAGTTGTCTTGGTCCTGTGAGGGCTCAGTTGAAGCCTACTGTTCTCCATTCAAAACAGTCTCCAGGTACTTGGGCAGAAAATCAATAGCAACACATGGTTTGCCAGAGGCAAAGAGATATAGTTTTCTATCATCAGCATATTGATAATATCTTGCCCCATTTTAATGAATAGATCTCTCCTAAGGATTTCATGCAGATTTCAAACAGGAGTGAAAAGACTACCAAACTCTATGGCACCCCACATAGTAGGGAGTGAAGGTGGGGTGTCTCAACCTTGACTGGTATTGGTCCTCTAGGAAGACAGGGAGACAGCTCAATAAAGAGCTACCTACTCCAAACCCTGAAGCCTATCCAGAAGGATACCATAGTTGATGGAATTAAAAACTGTTGAGAGATCAAGGATAACCAGATGGATGCATTACTTCCATCCTGCTTCTGCCAAAGATCATCCACCAATGTCATTTCGATCACAAGTCCAGGCCTGAATCCAGACTGAAAGGAGTCCAAATAATCAATTTAATTCAGAATCAAGTGAAACTGTGATGCAACCACCTTCTCCATAGCCTTCCCTAAAAAATGAAGGTTGGATGCTGTTGAAAGTTTTCCAGTATAGGGGGATTTAGCCAGAGGTGGGATTCAAATTTTTTAACAACTGGTTCTGTGGGTATGGCTTAGCTGGTGGGTGTGGCTTGGTAGTCATGTGACTGGATGGATGTGGCTGGGTGGTCATGTGAGTGGCTGGGTGTGGCCAACTCAATATCACTCATGTCAAGGCATGCATCTCCTCACCTGGCCTCTCATGACTGTGGGGATGCTGCAACAGTCGTAAGTGTGAAAAACAGTCATAAGTCACTTTTTTCAGTGCCATCGTAACTTTGAATTATCATTCCACACAAGCAAAGTACCAGCAAAGGAGGGGAAAAAACTCCAGAGAAGTTCCAGAGACAGGAAGTCTAGTCCTGCCAAGAATGTAATAAGGGTTAACGGAGAGGCAGTTTCTGTAAGCAACACCAGAATGTTTCCTTTCTGCCTTCCTAACAGGATTAGGCCAGTAATTTCTTCTAACAACCGGTTCTCTGGACTGCTTAGAATGTTAACAACTGGCTCTAGTGAATAGGTGCGAACTGGTAGAATCCCATCCCTGGATTTAGCTCTTGAGGAGTAAATAGACTGGCAGTGAAGGCACAACCCCCTCTCTCAAGGATGAATCCACCACCATTAGAACCTGCCCACATGTCATCCCAAGGGCAGCCTTCACTAGCAAGGAGCGACGGGTAAAAAGCAGGTGGTGAAGCTCATAGTCATAAATTCCCTCAGGTCCAACAGGTTCAATCTGTTCCCAGAGAACAGAACAAGAACATGCTCCAGACATTTCTACAGGAACTGAACCAAGATTGGACTCTCATTGGAAATGAATCTGAGTGGTTTTATCTGATAGATATTCTGAAAATCACTCTGTACAGCTTTGTAGGTGGATCTCTGGTTACTTCATCCCAAGGGAGGTCAGGTCTCCAGGAATAAGGTCAATGGGTTGCAATCTGCAAATGCAATAAGAGCAGAGAAGAAATACAAAACTTGCAAGACATAATCATAACTGCTTCATAAACTAGGAGTTGAAAGGATTTCAGTCTGTTGCTGCTCCTAAGGTAAGCAGCTTGCTATTCGGATGATGTAAAAAGCAAACCTACAAGCAAGCAAATTATATCATGGCCAAATTTCACAGAAAGTGCTTGAAACTAGAGATAATAGCAGTTGCTTGCCCTGTTTACTCAAAGTCATTGTTTCTGGACTAAATGAAGGTAGAGTTGCAACCCACAGCCTTGCTGCAAATGAAAGTGCTTGTTTTTTCTCTATGTATATGTGCCTCTGGGGAAAAAAAATTCTATTAAATATATTCTACCTCTGTTGTACCCAAATGGAGAAGAAAAACCTGCAAGTGGACAGAGGGGGCGGTTTGTGTTATAACCTTTGTATTCTCAGATCAGATTAAATTTAATCCTCTATCTGAGATCAAGCAGGAGCAATAGCTGTTCATCTTTGGCTTATTCACCAACCATTCCTTGGATAAGCCAATCTTTCAAGTTAAAAAAACAGATGGAATCTAAAAGATTTTTTAAAGTGCAATAAATCACTTGCGAGCATGAGAAAAAAACACACCATCCTGATCATGTGGAGTAACAGAAAAATCACATTTATTACTAACCCAAAGTATACTAATCATAGCTCACCATGTGATAGTTCTACAGCATGTTAAAAGAGGTATGTGTCCACATTGGTGATGTGTCATGAATCATGCAACTTAGGGTCTGCCCCCATTTCTACACCCCCCTTCTCTTTCCTGTCTTGTCCTGGATGCCTGGATTTGCTGTTTAGCGAAGATGCATGTCAACATTTTCCATATATCCTTTTAATCCTTCCTTCAGGTCCATTTATCTGTGAAGATTTTGGCATACACTGCTAGTTCTGCTATGTTGTATTGCAATGCAACCCATAACTGAGCCTCTACAGATACAATTGAAGCAATTAGAGATTTCCCCTACATTTGTTCTTTCTATTCCTTCCCTTCTTCTTTTTAAAATTTTTTTGAAATGTATATGTAAATGTCTTGGACCAAGGCATCAGACTTGGCATTTCCCAATGCTTATCGGGGATTGATTTGATTTGCTAAGGCTTCCTGATACCAAAAAGACTTGGGAATTGTCACATGTGTCAGTCTCAACTGCCAAAATTCCCCAGCTAGCAGATCTATGACTGAGAATTCAGTCCACATATTTGGAAGCTACTAAGACCAGGAAACACAAATATTGAATGTAAAACATGGCTAAACTGGCAATCTTCTAAACATCTTAGACACACCTCTCAGAATTCCCAAGCTTCTGCATTCCGTTTTCCTCAGTAAAGCTATCAAATTCCAAATGAAAGCTGTCAAGAGAGAGAAATTTTCTGTATCTGGCCTAACCTTTTGCATATGTAAATAAAAACAGGAATGCCATTGGGATATTTAGCTAGATAGATGTTCTGACCAGAATGATTACATGTTATCTAGATGCCCTCTTCCCACAAAAAGGGGCAAATTTTCTTCAGTTTAAGAGAGCTTTCTCTTTAAGTATTAGCATTCCTGCTAGGTCAAAAGTTCAGGCTCTTCATGTAATGGAAGTGGCCAACTTATCTGCTGTCCTTCATTGTTTTTAAAATCCACCCATCAGGATGAGCTTAAAGAAACCTGACTTAGTCCCACAAACACTTTGGTATCTCATTAATGATATGATTTAAAAGAAGTGCTTTCTTTCTGGAGCTTGCACAACCATGAGCAATGACTACTTGTTAATCATCAAAGCAGTCCAATCTTTTCCACACTGTTATGAGAACATGAAAACCAGGTGCTGCAGCTTTAAGAATTGTAATGACTTTATGAATGGGTTCCTTAAAGCAGGGGTTACCAACCTTTTGGACCTCAGGGACCACCAAGCTCGTAATTTTAAATCCTGTGGACCACTAATATGAATTTTGAGTGACGGTGTCTTGCTGACATTGATGGGAAAGTTGGTCCCATATTTCAGAGCTACAGTAGTCACAAGACTGGCACTTTGGTCATCCCAGAGCAGCTCCTCCAGTCCATGGCAGACCAGTGCACCTCAGTGGAGGAGCAGCTGCTTCAGGATGACCAAAGGGCCAGTCCTGTTGCTACTGCAGCTCTGGAACATGGGACTGACTTTCTCACCAATGTCAGCAAGCCACCCTGGGGTGGATTTCTCTCCCCCGCCATTGGTCTTACCTTCCAGTTCCAGCTTACATGGCTCTACTCAACGTAAGGTTTACGCTTGGCTGAAGGGTGGGGGCCAGCGGATGGGTGGGCCATGTAGGCAGCGCAGCCTTGTGTTACCATGCAGCATGAATTAATTGCTTTCAGGGGATGCTTTGGGGGTTGCTTTAAGGGGACATTTCTCTGCGGACAACCCAAATTTTCTTCCGGACCATCCGTGGTCCCCGCCCACCTGTTGACGATCACTGTCTTAAACCAACAGCAGCTTTTTCTGTTCAGGTTTTCATGGAAGCCAGGCTGTTTTAATGGATAGCAGAGATCCTCCATCTTCATCTAAGGTTTGAAGCACTTTTGAAAATTTTGAAGAGTTGCACAGTCCTACTGTGTACTTGTGTTCTTTTTTAATAACAGCACATCAGCAAGATAGTAGCTAGAAAAGAGCATTCCTTTCTTAAGTAACACTTTCTAGCTAGGGTAAAAGGCTATGATTTTTATCAAGATTACAGAGAAGAAAACTTGCTCAAATCAGCGTTAACAGTGTGAGAAATGGCATTAGCTGAAAAATTAAGGCAAGAACTACAACAAAAACCCTTGAAGATTCTTTTAGGTAAGAATTGTTTTTCTCAAATTTGGTTTTTATTTTTTTGTTGCTTAATGAATTAATTCTAGTTAGACAAATGCCTTTTTAGAACAAAATAATAAATCTGGTTAATATTTCATCTCTCTCTTTAATACAGTAAAATTTATGCGTGGTTCTTTTATTTTTACTTTTATTTTTGCTGTCATGCCACTCTCATTGTTCTTTATTATGATTTATTTTATTTTCAGTGCTTTGTTGGTATACCTAAATAGAAAATAATAATACATGTAAATGAGGTAACCCTTGTCTTTCCTTAGATTAGAAAATGCCATATTTAGACATCCCATTGAGTTTAGCATGCATGGAAAAGACTAGGAAGACTATTGTTTGTTTATTTGTTTTATTTTTAGTCTGTGTGGAGGCAAAACACAGTGGATGTCACCCAGTAACAATATTTTGTATTAAAAAAAGGAAAAAGTGGTGTGTATAATGATTAGGAGGCAGCCTTCAGAAGGTGCTGTCACTCTGGCTCATGGTGGAGATGTCAAGTCACCTCCTGAAGATATTCACAGGGAGATCACAAAGACCCAGACAAAATGTGGAGCTGTTCATTTGACCCTTCAGCTTCCAAGAACGTGGCACCATCTCAAAAGTGTCCAGTCCAGCCTTTCTGTGGATAAATGATTTAGACAGTTGTATTAAAATGCAAATTTCTGTCTTACTTCCTAGTTTATCATTGGACCCATTACACAATTTGCCAGTTATAAAGGAAAAAATTATCATAATGGGTCCCTTGGGAACAATTATAGCAGGAATATCAAATGCTATTTAGCATCCCATTCTGTTGTAGTTACCTACCACTTTTGTTCTTTATAGGTCGGAAGTGGGAGGGAAATAAACAACTGCTTCCATATAGCTATCTATAAATGGAGCAATAGCCAGGCTGAATTCCTATTTATTCTTTCTCTCTTCTCCCCTCCCTCCCACTGCTCCAGAGAAGCCTATTCCATCATTGTCCCGTCTCCTTTTTCTTCCACTCAGCAGTCCTATAAAGCAGGAGTTCTAATTGCCAGGAAACCTTACCAAGGTTGAAGAACCCATCAGGAAAAAAGGGGGGAAAATCCCACCCCACATAGCTTTAATGTTTTCACTTCAAAAAGGAGAATGAGAAGAAATGAGAGCATAGCAGTGAAGTAAGATTTTTTTGTGGCATTAGGAAAAGGAACAAAAAACATTATTTCCTTCTAGCTCCACTCCACGGGAATAATTCAACTTGGACATCCTCAACTCCAGCAAACAATTGTCCTGTTGCTCCGAGGCCCTTTTTGCCAGTGTGGTACTTCCAGAAATATGCCACTAGAAAAAAAGAATAAAACAATACATTTATAAAGTACAGTGGAAATTAGCCGTAATTGTCAGATTGTGAGATTTCCTAACTTTTCCTTAAAGTATTTTTAATTTAGAAAACTTATTTAGAAAAATTATGATTGGCACCCCTTTGAAAGAAAAACAAAACTTGCAGGACAATCTAGATTTAGGTCTAAGCAATTTGACATAAAATTGCTGTTTGCTAAATATGACATACACACCAGACCCAATTGGACATTTACAACTGAGGACACCTACATAGGTGTGTTCTTCAAAGTAGCTCTGTGTGGAAGACAAAAATCAATCTTGCAACTGAAGAAACATCAAGTTCAAAGCCCCACTGAGCCAGGGCAGAAGTGTGTATATTTGTGAAAATGGGGGTAGAGAATCCTTAATAGCTTTTATTTTTTCTACCACTGATTTGGTTTTGAAGAGAGAAATATTACACCAGTTTTCCTCTTCTCTCTTAGGGGAGAAGGGAGTTGTGGGAAGACAATCTGAGTCTCATTCTAATATCTTCCTACCTCTCTGGACCTCATGCTTTTGTGTCTGCTGTTGTCTTAGCAACTTCTGGATGGCTTTTCCTAAGTAATCTCCATGACTCCCTATCATATATACACAAATTAAATGCCTTTAAAAAGCCACTCCTCCTTGTAACCAACCACTCTTGGCCTCTGTTGCAAAATCAGACTGTGGCTTCAGAAGGAGCTGTGCTTCTATGGAGAAAAATCACCCAAAATTACATTAGCCACCCAGCCTGTTCTACACATGAGATCAAAACCCAGACTAAGCAGTTGGGCAAAGATGAGACCACCCCATAGACTGGGGGTCTTCAAACTTGACAGCTTTAAGACTTGTGGACTTCAACTCCCAGAATTCCTCCTTCAGTCATGTTAGCTGAGGAATTCTGGGAGTTGAAGTCCACAAGTCTTAAACTTGCCAAGTTTGAAGACCCTTGCCATAGAGGCAGAAGAAATGTCCCATCTGGAAAAATCTGGAGCTAGCATGGAAGCTTTTGTCAAGCTCTTTAAAATCTCTTTAGAAGGTTACGTCCTGGATATTGAGAATCATCTAAACATTTGTTATGTTTGAATCTAGATGTGATATTAAGAAATATTTTTTTAAACCTTTTAATTCAAACCTCTTCGGTTTCTACCTCCTACCACCATCTTTGTTTTTTTAAACCTAATTGGCAATCCATTAATTGTAACCTTGTTGCTTGTATTTATATTAACTGTTTCCTAGTATTTCCATTAATTGTAACCAATGTTTCCATTAATTGTAACCTTGTTGCTTGTATTTATATTAACTGTTTCCTAGTATTATTTGATTGCTTATTGTACCCCATGATTATTAAGTGTTGTACCTTATGATTTTTGATGAATGTATCTTTTCTTTTATGTACATCGAGAGCATTTGTACAAGACAAATTCCTTGTGTGTCCAATCACACTTGGCCAATAAAAAATTCTATTCTATTCTATTCTATTCTATTCTATCAGGGGACAGTTCCTTGCATCCAATAACCATTATGTTTAATCAAGGGTCTTCGATGAAGAACATTGTCCAAAGCTTTTTGAAAATATATAAAGTCAACAAGACCATCTGTTAGCACTCCTAAAAACCTTGAAATGGTGATGAGGCAGGATTTATGTTTATAGAATCCATACAAGACCTGTATTTATTTTTGTTCTTTAGTAACCTACCTGGAATAGGCATTAAGCTGACCAACTGTTTGCCAAGTGTCAAGGTAGTGATCAAGTGCTCATGCAATTGGTTCTTTTGAATCCAGAGGCAATAATCACACAAGTAAATGAAGGGATTTTAATTTTTATTATTAGCTAAAAGCATAACAGAAGAAGCCTACATACCAAGTGAGATATTATACAAATCTCCTACAAGCTGCAGGAGCTTTTTAATTACGACAGCAGAATTACTCCAAAGGTGGTCAATTTCCACAGTACCAAGTACTAGGTTCAATGCAGAAGCTGCCAACAAAAACCCCAGAGCTTTTTTTTTTTTAATCAAAACCCGGCACCATGAATTCCTGCTCCTGCTATGTCAGGAGCAGGGGTGGGCTGCTGGGGATTCACAGGGGTTCAGGAAACCCTCTAGCTAAGATTCTGCACAGTTTGGAGAGCCCCCAAATCCCACTCCTGGTTGGCTCCACCCACCCCTCCCCTCCCCTCCCAGGAGTCCTCACATGGCCCAGTTTGGATTCAGGTAACTGTAGGATTCAGGTAAGTTTTGGAGATGGCAGAAAATGGGTCTCCTGGAGGTTTGGGAAGGCCAGAAATGGACCTGTTTCTGGCTTCCAGAGAGCCTCTGGACCTTCGGGAAGTCATTTTCGCTCTCCTGGAGGCATAAGGAAAGCCTCAGGAGCTCAGGGAGGGAAAAAAATGCCCCCCCCCCCCATGGTTCAGGGGGCTGATTAGGCCATGACCACCATGGCCATGCCCTCATCCACCCAGCAACTGGGTAGAGAACCCATTGCTAAATTTTTTGAAGCCCACCCCGGTCAGAAGACTGCAAGACCTGATCTTGACTGGCTGGTATATATCTTCAGGATGGGAATCCTGAAGTTTTCATAGCTCTGAAGACATTTGAAAATTCTATCCCCCCTCTCAAATTTTCCACAAATAAGAGTAGAAAAGCCAAGCAGAATCAGAGTCAGCATTAAAATAATACAAAGGAGAAATCAAAATAAGTCACGAAACTCCACAAAATAACAATAGTCTTTCACCAGCCCATAATCTACAATCTCTCCCTTGGATCCCTTTTTAAAAGTTGGTATTATATTCATTACTTTTGGCACTGGACCAAATCTGGATTTTAAAAGTCACATAATTTTGCAAGGAGATCAAAATGTCCACATTTGACCATTTTGGGAACTCTCAGTTGGATTTGTTCCTGTAGTGTCTCTCAAACAGGTCTTAGAACATCTTTTATAACCTCAGTTTGCTTTCATTGTTCCAGTTCTGTCCTTGAGAAAATCAATAGAAGCTTGGGTATCTGTGATATCTTTTCCGTAACAAAGACAGATGCAAATAGTTCTAAGAACTTGCTTCTTCCTTGCTGAGTATATTTAAAGAAGCTCCTCAAATTCATTTTTTGTAATTGATATGGGCTTTTTATACTTTTTCTCTTAGCGTTTGTGCTCTTTTTTTGGTTCTCCTTAGAAAGACAGGCTCTGGACTCCACTAGAAAGTCATGTTCTTTTCTTGGACTTTGGTTGATCTTTTTTAACATTGCCGCATACATTCTAGCTGAGTTCCATCATTCTGGCTTTAAATAACTTCTCAATTTTGTGAAGAATTTTGGCAATTGTTTTGTTTCAGTCTCTTTTTCAATAGAAGACAATATATGTAGCTCAGAGATGAACTGTGAAGTCCTTGGTGCTCTTTGAGCTTGATTGTTTGTTTGCAGACATTTCATTACCCAAGTATATAACATCATCAGTGATAGTTAATGTGTGGTTTGCTCCCCATTTATATACAGTAGCTTGTTCTGCCAGTGTTGTTGGCAGTGTGGATATTTCCCTTGGTAGTTCCTTGATTGTTTGTTTGATGTTAATCCCTGCTTATCTGGGTGTTGGCTGCAGGAGAGGATGTGTTTTGTTTCCTTCTTAGCTTTTTTTGTTTCCTACTTTGGGTGGTGTGTACATGTGTTTTATCCCTATGTGTCTGTTAGCAGCTGTTTTGTCTGAATGTCAAGCTTTCAGGAATTATCTAGCATTTTTGGATTTGGCTTGGTCTAGGATGCTCACAGTTTCCCAGTTGAAAGTCTGTCCATGTGTTGCAAGTCTTGGTTTTCACCAGTTCTCTGAATATTTTCTTTTTAAAAATTTCCCTATTTGCAACCAAGTTTGACTATGTTACTGGGCACTGCTGATATTTTCCAATTTGCATGTAAATTATGGTAAATATAATGGCATTATATTCACTGTTTCCTACAGACACCAAGACATCTGTATCTTGTACCAAATCATTGCCACCTCTTAGGATTAAATCTAGGGCTGCCTCCCCACTTCCTCAGTTCAAAGATTAACTGTTCTAAGGTACAGTCATGTAGGATACTTAGAAATGTGGTTTCTCTGTGTGGCCTGAACATGAATGTGCTCTGTCTATGAAAATATAAAAGTGAGGTTCCTATTATCACAATTTCTCATTTTCTAACCTCCCTGATGTGAGTCATAATTTCAAGATAATTCTACATTTTGATCATATATCTATATCAAATTGACATTTGAAATCAGATATTAAACTGTGGTGGTGCAATGGTTAGAATGCAGTATTGCAGGCTACTTCTGCTGATTGCCAGCTGCCTGCAATTTGGTAGTTTGAACCTCACCAACTCAAGGTTGACACAGCCTTCCATCCTTCCAAGGTTGGTAAAATGAGGACCTAGATTGTTGGGGGAAGTAATACTGACTCTGTAAACCACTTAGAGAGGGCTGTGAAGCACTGTGAAGTGGTATATAAGTCTAAGTGTTATTGATATTGTTATCAAGATTTTATGGAGAAATCAATAAATTCTCCAATGTTGTGTTTACCAATGTTTTCTAATACAATAGATGTTGCATCAACCACCTGGATATAAAGAGCTATTGCTTGCTTGTTGTGTCCTTCCTTATCCTGTTGGTAAAGTTTGTGTGCAGCAATCACCATATCCAACTGATAGATCTGTGCTACCAAGTTTCTGGTTTAGCTGCAATATCTACATTCTTGATCACAACCATTCCCCAATTTGGCTCAGAGATTTTACCACTTGCATTGTAGTACCTATATACAAGTGATGCAGTGACCTAGAGGTGGAGTTCTTGCCTCACAATCAGGAGGCTGTGTGTTCAATCCTAGGTAGCAGCAGATATTTCTGTCAGTGGAAACTATGACTTATTATCTGCTGCAAACTCTTAATTGGTGACAGGAAGGGCATCCAGCCAGTAAATACTCAAGTCCATTCAGTTGCCCTGACTCCACCCTCATGTAAGGGATTACAGGGTCATTAAAAGACAACAACAACAACAACAACAACAACAACAATAGTAGTAGTAGTACCTATATATCATACTTTTTTCCAAATACTGTTGGTCTGAACCCTTTTTTACATCTCCTAATTGTTGTGTCTGCCCATTAAACCCATCTCTTACAGCATTTACTGAAACATCACCCCTGTCCCAACCAAATGCTGCCTACTGCTTGTCCATTTATAACAGTGTTCCATTGAAAACCTGTTTTGTATTTTTTTTCCCTTTGATGTTACCCACCAGCAATCGGGTTCTACTTGGTTCAGGTACATGTTTGGTGTCCTGCCACTCCAAATTCCTTTGTTCTGACCAAATCTCTTCCACTCATTCAAACCTCTGAGCTCTGCATGCCTAGCTGTCTTCCTCGGTGGTCTTGAGTTTTATTCTCATCTGACTAACATTCTATGTTTGGCTTCCAGGATTGGCCAATTTCACTGTCCAATATCATTAGTGCTCAGCTTCCTCCCTGGTATTACTCAACGGTTTATCTAAACAGCACACGATGTCTGCAACCTTTGCACCAGGCAGAGAAGCTACCATGAAAGGTACCCACCCATCAGAAACCCATCTGCATGTGTTTCTATTGCTTGAATTACATTTAAAAAACATGTCCATACTCATCCTCTCCTTGTTATCAGAAGAAAAAGGTCTATCATCCAAGGATTGAGTTCCTCCCAGAGAAGCATCCTTTTAGAACTTTGCTTTCTCTCGAAGAAAAGGGGCTGTCATCCAGGACAGAGGATGAAGCTGTCTCATCTCTGAAGATTCGTCTACAGATAGTCCTTGACTTATGACTGCTTGCTTAAGGATCTTCAAAGTTACAATGAACCTCCAAGTAGGTATTTACAAGCTGGATTCTAACTTATTTTATGTTATTTATTTTATTTGTCAATCGCTTACAAGATAATAGGTATCAGTATAAACATGAGTAAGAATACAGGAAATAGGTACGAATAAATGGGGACAATAGAACAGGGACGATAGGCACAATGGTGCACTTATGCATGCCTCTTATAGACCACTTAGGAATGGAGTGAGGTCAATAGTTTAAGGTTAAAGGAGTGGGGGTTAGAGGATGTAACAACAGAGTCAGGTAATGCATTCCAGGCATTGACCACTCTGTTGGTGAAGTTCTAACAACCAGCTACCCCTCTCCCCTCTCCACATTCACATGATGGCATTTTGGGCACTGGTCAACTAGCCTGCATTTACAGGCATTTGTAGCATCCTGTAGCCACATGATCATGATTTACAATGTTTTTGCAGGAAACTGGTGTTTGCTTCTAGTTTCCAGCAAAAAAACATAGACATTGTGAAAGATGGGTTTATTTAATGACTGTGGCATTAACTTAACAATCATTGTGTTCAGTTTACATACCACATTCTCTTCATGACCACTGCAAATCACGTTATAAACTCAGGCATACTCACGTGATGACCTGCTTAACGACTGGCATGACTGATGAGCATAATTGCAAGTTCAATGGTCATAAGTTGAGAACTACCTGTTCCTACCATTCTGCATCTCCAGAGTATCCACCTTAGTTTCAGGAGAATAGACTTGTTCTCTGATAGTCAGCAGTTCATTGCATCAAGCAGAAACTAGTAACTTAAGTCCAATAGGCAAGTAGTCATATATCTGACACTGTGTACAATAAAATAACAGCAGCTGAGTCAGGATAGGAATTTACAATTGCTTCAGTAAGCAGCTTGTCAGTCCTGCACACATTTAGGCAGAGAAACCCTATACAAAACTTGAAAACTTTTATATATAGGTAGTCCTCAATTTATGACTACAACTGGAACCAGAATTTCCATTGCTAAGCAAGGCAGTTGTTAAGTGAGTTGTGTCTGATTCAGTTGAATCTAGCTTCCCTCTGCTTGCCTGAAGCCAGCTGTGAAGGTCAGAAATAGAGATCACATGACCCTGGAATGCTACAATTCTCATAAGTACATCCTGGATGCCAAGTGCTCAAATGTTGATCATGTGATCTTGGGGATGCCGTGATGGTCCTAAGTGCAATAACTCATTGTCACTTT
This sequence comes from Laticauda laticaudata, assembly GCA_004320025.1. Classification (NCBI taxonomy): domain Eukaryota; kingdom Metazoa; phylum Chordata; class Lepidosauria; order Squamata; family Elapidae; genus Laticauda; species Laticauda laticaudata. The sequence continues at coordinate 40,028 of BHFT01013692.1, read as the reverse complement.
TTCCCTCAATGCTGTTGTAACTTTGAATGGTCACTAAATGAGTGGTTGCGAGTCAAGGACTACATGAATATTGTAATACATTTGGGAGTTGGACTTTTCTCCTTTAGGATTTTAGGAGTGGGATTGAAAGAGCCATGGTGATGCAATGGTCAGAATGCAGTATTGCAGGCAAACTCTGCTCGCTGCTAGGAGTTCGATCCTGACCAGCTCAAAATAGACTCAACCTTCCATCCTTCTGAAGTCAGTAAAATGAGGATCCAGTTTGTTGGAGGGGGGCAATATGCTGACTCTGTAAATCGCTTAGAGAGGACTATATAGTACTATTCTATAGGCTATATAGACTATTCTAGTCCAACTCCCTGCTCAGCAAGAGACCCTATACATTCAGCAACAATATTTTATCAAGCGGTTGACATATTAGTGAATATCATGAAGAAATAGGAACCCTGGGAATGTAAAATGGAACTCTGCATATGTTTGGATAATGAAAAACACAGATACCCATCCAAATACAGATCCGGGAATGAGAAGATAGAAATGGGCTGTCCATAGAAAGGTGTTAGTTCTCTGTGACACTGGATCACTACCAATTGCTCTTCCACAAAGGATGCTTTAACAATACCCAGGTTAATGGGCTTCATGTAGGTTAGGAGTTCACTGACATGATTCTACAGGCTCTCCTATAAAGGACTACATCAGGACTGCCTCAGTGGTATCTAAAGGTAAAGGTTCCCCTCGCAAATATGTGCTAGTCATTTTTGGGTGGTGCTCATCTCTATTACAAAGCCGAAGAGCCAGCACCGTCCAAAGATTTCTCCCTGGTCATGTGGTCAGCATGACTAAACGCCAAAAGTACACAGAACGCTGTTACCTTCCCACCAAAGGTGGTCCCTATTTTTCTACTTGCATTTTTACATGCTTTCGAACTGCTAGGTTGGCAGAAGCTGGGACAAATAACAGGAGCTCACTCCATTATGTGGTGCTAGGGACTCGAACCGCTGACCTTTCTGATCAACAAGTTCAGCGTCTTAGCCACTGAGCCACTGCCTTCCTTATCAGTGGTACCTGCTGACCTTTAAAAAGCATGAAATCTCCAACATGTTCTCCTTTCTGAGCCTGGACAGTTCCTTGCTATTCGAAACGCCCTTTCTGCCTAATCATCAACTACCCCCATGTGTTACACTGTGAGTGTTGCAGATTCAGTGCCAAGGATTTATAACCTAAAGCCAAGGCAATAAATCTGCTTTCAATTGCCTGTTACTCTGGGTCATTTCTTCCCAGCTGCACAGAATGTGATACAATATCCCCAGAAGCGAGCTGTGACTGTGCAGAATAGTTTGCTAATCGTGTTATCTATGCAACAGGCACCATGTACTTAATGTAATCATAACACTGGCACAAATTAATCCTTTGAGATTCCCCCCAAGAAAATAGATAAATCCTAGTAACCCCATTTCACAAGTGGGGAAACTATACTGACTTGCCTAAGGGTGAATAGTCTGTCACAACGCTCCTTCGCTCTCTTTCTTCATTACAGTTGTTACTCCTCCCCAGATAGTCCAATACTGAATGGAAAATTGTGGATGAACATTCCTGCTAGCTAATACAAACTCTCTCATGTTGGTACTTCAAATGTAATTTTACTGCAGACTGTATGGAAGGATGAGTCATTAAATCAGGTCAGCCTCTATCCACAGTAAATCCCACATAAGATAGAGATGTTTAGGCCTAGTTTTGTTTTATATGAAAAAGGATTTGGGCATTTCAGCTGCACAGGTATTGAACTGGGTGGAGGTTTTTCCCCCTCCCAGTTCATATCTGTTTCTTCTGTTTTCATGGATTTTTCACACTGTGACTGGGAGTGTGCAGGCTTCCTTCTTTTAGAAAAGTAAAGTGGAATACAAAAGAGTAACAGAGTTGGAAGGGACTTTGGAAGTCTTGCAGTGTAGTCCAACCCCATGTCTAGGCAGGAAACCCTATATCACTTCAGACAAATGGTTATCTCTTCTTAAAAACTTCCAGTGTTTGAGCATTCACAACTTTTGGAGGCAAGTTATTCCACTGATCAATTATTCTAACTGTCAGCAAATTTCTCCTTAGGTCTAGGTTGCTTCTCTCCTTGGTTAGTTTCCATCCATTGCTTCTGTTCTGCCCTCAGATGCTTTGGAGAAGTAACTTGACTCCCTCTTCTTTATGGCAGCCCCTGAGATATTGAAATACTGCTATCATGTCACCCCAGTTCTTCTTTTCATTAAACTAGACATACTCAATTCTCACATACAATTTCCAGCTGCAGATAAAATTGTAGGAAGAAAATATTGTTTTTGTTTTAAAAAATGTATTTAAAGAATTTAAAGAAGACAGCCAGTTTGGTTTAGTGGTTAAAGCACTAGGCTAGAAACCAGGAGACTCCAAATATAGCAGTCTTCCAATACCTGAAGGGCTGTCACAGGGAAAAAGACATTTATTTATTCTCCACAGTTCCTAAGGGCAAGACAAGCAGTAATGGGTGGAAGCTCATCAGAGGGAGATTCAGCCTGGAAGTTAGGAGGAATTTGTTTTCAGTAAAAATGATTACTCAATGGAACATTGTCTCCTGGAGTTCTGAGTGCTCTATTGCTGGATGTTTTCAAGAAAAGATTTGACAATCTTTGTCCAGGATGGCATAAGGACTTCTGCCTTGGACAGAGAATTGGACAAGAAGACCTCCAAGGTCCCTTCCAGATCTATGATTCTATGAGGTCTAATTTCACCTTAGTTACAAAGCCAGCTGGGTGACCTTGGGCAAATCACTCTCTATCTGCTAGGAAGAAGGCAATGACAAACTACTTCTAAAAATCTTGCCCAGAAAACTGCAGAGCATAATCCACAAAGTTTCCAGGTGTCAAAAACTGATTTGAAGGCATAAAGAAGAAGGAAGAAGGAAGAAGGGAAAGAAAGGAAGAAAGGAAGAAAGGAAGAAAAGAAGAAAGAAAGAAAGAAAGAAAGAAAGAAAGAAAGAAAGAAAGAAAGAAAGAAAGAAAGGGAAAACATTTACATGTTCACCAAACTCAACATGTGATTCCAGGCAGCATAAAATAAATAAATAAAACCTGAGGAAAAAGCCATGTTTTTGTAGCCTTTCTGGATCCAGCCAGGTTGATATTTCAGAGAGGGGCAGATCATTCCAAAGGACTGAATATGCTGCTTTAGTTAGAGGAAGACTCCTAGCTCAAAGGTTTTACTTCACTCTTCCATCTTTTTCTCCTTCATAGGTGAGAAGAAAAAGAATACAACACGTGGTGAGAAAAACCAAGGCAGTTTAAAATAGAATAGGTTGCTGGACAATCTTTTCCCTCCAAGCCTGTTCCAGAAGAATCCCAACATCAAGTGCATCTGATGTGATTATTCCCACTTGAAAGAAAGATAAAATGTTCAACAGTGACCCAAGTTTGCAACTTTTTGCTTCTCCCTAACTTTTAGAAAAGATTTTGTAAAAAAGAAAATGTTGCAGCTTTGAGGCAGAGATGGGCAAAACTTTCAGTCCTGTGATCTACATTGGTTGTCCAAACACAACTCAGAGGCTGAAGATCTAAGCATGCCTACATATTTATATCCACCTCTCCCCACTACATATTTATATCCACCTCTCCCCACTAAATAGACTATCTATTTCCTGAACAATGGTGCTGGGTGGAAACCCCATTGCTATGCTGTTTCTCCCCAACATCCCTTCCCCCTCCCGGCCTCCCCCCCTTTTTTACAAATCCTTCTGTAACTCATGGCAGTTAACAACAGATAACCTGAGATCTTGAGCCAATCACTTCCTCTTTTGCCCCAGTGACACACTTCAAATCAGTGAGTTTTGTGAGTTAGAAGAAGGAAGTCAGTAATCTCCTCTTTGCCTTTCTTGACAAGCAGGCGGTCATCTTATTATGGAGCATCTCTACATCATAGCATTTCCTGATAGCCAATTAATCAACTGGTCATCTGATTCCCAAGGAGAATGCACGTTGAACCTTAAAGGAAACTTCTGAGGGCTATAGTTGGCCAGCTTTGCTCTAAGAAAAGGAATCCAGATGGATATCTGACTACATCACTATAAAGTTCCTTCAGAACATACTGAGGGCTAATTTGTATTCGGCTGCACAAAGCATGCACACCTTTTTCTAACAAAGTCTTTCTCTTTCCAAAATATAATCACGCCATTCCCCTTTTTCCACTTTTGTTTCCTGTAGATTCTTTCTTTCCTGTTTGTTTTTTAATTATCTAGGGAGGGGGAAGCAAAGGCAAAAAGCTGTGAAAAGTAAAGCATACAAAAATGTACACTAGCAGCAGCAACATTAACTCAAGATCCTAAATGTGAAGATGCAGTGACCTCCAGTTCCCTAATGCAGCCACATCAATGCCACTCTCATTAAGGTATTTTGATTAAGAATTCTTTATTATGTATTTTTAATGTAAGATTTGCATTCAGGTTCATGAGTCAAGTGGTTTAGATGACAGAGAAAGAAAAGAGAGGGAAATAAGGATTTGTCAATGCTATGCCTGTTATGGAAGGGAAGATTTCCCCTGCCTACCTTTTCTTTGGACTGATTTATATTTGATGAAAGGTTTTACAGGGGAACATCTCCTGATATAAACTCCCAGCCTTGTAGAAATTAGCCTTCTTCTCCACAAATCAAATAATTCATCAAAAAGACCAATGATTTGAGGGGTCCTTGCTGCTCCATGTTTTCCTGGTTGTTTTCTTGCAGACATTTCAGTGCTACTGATGATGTTATATAGTTTAGGTAACGAAATGATCACCCAAATTTTTGTATTTCTACAAATAGTCTCCTCTATCAGACAGATGATATATTGTATCTAGAAGATACAGTGGCAAAACACTTCTGTATAGCTGCTCAGCAAATCACCTATCCATGCCCCTTTCCATGTCATCTCCAGGAGCTTAAACACGGAGCTTAAACATTACTTGTGAAAGATACAGCTAAATGCAGAACTGCGCATGATAAATCCATTGCACAATGAGCTTTGACTCTTCCGTAGCAGTATGGCCATCCTCATCATGCCCCTGTTCTGCTTTCAGTAGCCAAGCTTCTCATGTATCTTTCTATACAACAGAGGGAAGATTCTAGGAAGACATATCCCCATTCAGTCATAATGAAGAGTATTGTGAGTGCTGGTAAGTGAGCTTTCAGCACAGGGGCAACACGCTAGTATCCTCCATTCACTCATTTGGCAGCAACTCCTTAGGCCTTAATGGGGTTCACTCCAGATTAATTGCATCTAGGTTGATGATGGTGCAAATGTGAGTTGACTGGTGAATATGTATGAATAAAACCTGGAGTAAAAGCAGCACTGAAAAGAGGTTTTGCAGACTGCCTATTCAATATGGATAACTGCCTGGTGCTGCCAAAAAAATACAAATTGATTACAGGCATTTCATATATTACACGATTAATATGCATCCTTAAGCATAGAGTATGTATATCAACTATAGAGTATAATGTATGACCTTGCTGATTCACAGATTCAGTTCTGCACATTTTACAATATTATTTGAGTAAGTTTAGCAGGCAAGGTCTGAAATTCATGCTGTTTTTTGCCCATGGTTCACTCTTTCGTGAACTATGTCCAATAGCTACTCTTCATACACAGATTCACCATTCATAGCCAAGCAATATAGTGCATGATTTACATTCAGAAGGTCCCAATTCAATTTTTCAAATAGGGCTGGCAATGATGCCTCTTGGAAATAGATAGCATAAACAATGTGAGCTAAAATAGGTCTGTGCTCAGATGCGGTATCTTCTTATGTTCCTATTCAGCTCTTTGGTTCTTATGTTCTGCTGCCAGAAACATTTGACTTTCTTTTAAAATTCTCTTTTCTGTTACACTGACATATATAATTCCGAACCAAGGTGATCAAAAGTCACATAATGTGGGTCCCATGATATTGGATTTTTGGTCCAACCATCTGGTGACACCACTTTGGTGGGTGGGCCAATATAACTTAATGCATTTAGAACATATTTTTGTAAATAGTTCTATTTGAATCCTTGTCTAGCTGCACATAAGTAGAAGCAGGTATCCATTTTTCCATCCAGTTGGGTTCACCGAGATTTTGACTTGTGCTACTTCATCTGACAGTACATTCAGAAAAAAAGTCCATCACTATAAAATACCATTGATAGAAAAAAAAAACATTGCACTGCCTGTCTTTGCTAGATTTATTTGCATATGTTTCTGCTCTTCGGGTTGCTTCATTTTCCAAACAGTACCTGGGCTGTACTTCCCAAGCGAAAATATCAGTGAGAGCTGACTCATAAGGCCTTGATTACATTGGCTCTTATCCAACATAAGCTTTGTAAGTGGTAGTTTCTTCTGCCTTTAAGCATTGTCCATTATGGTTAGTCGATAGTGTCTTTCTATTATTTCTTTTAATATTTTATGGTGCAGAGAAAGAAGAAGCTACAGCAAAGCAGGCCGGAGACCGGGGGCTATACTGATGAGTTAATATCGGTAATATAAAGAGAAAGATATTTTTAACAATAGACTGCTTAATTCAAGTAACACTTGAGTAACTAACTCTACAGTTCAGGCACTTATCTGTCGTGCTCAATATATGAGAATTCAGGATAATAATCATATGTACATCTCTCTGATGTCACTGCTGCAGGTATTCAGACATTCATCAAGAGTATCTTCAGCTATGAAGGCTCCACATGGGCTCAGATCTACCTAATGCAAGGTCTTGGCTCACAAGAAAGCTGTACGTACAGTGCTTCCCTGTGCAGATGTTCACAATCCTCACGCGAGTCCTTGCAACGGATCATAATTAAAATAACATCAACAAGGGAAATGTATCTGGACTTTCATGTTTAGGCCATTTTGAATAATGGGTGTCTGAATAGGGTTTCTATCTCTTGTTTAAGTGCCAAATGGTAAAAATTCAGTTCATTGTCCACATGGCATATTTGGCAATAATTTGATCCTGCAGATGATTTTAAGACCCATTAAAAACTCTCCGTTCTCATTTGCAACTTTCCCTAATATCTGGAATTTCCAAAGAACAAGAATAAAGCAGGAAGAGAGATTAAACAGAAAAGAAATAGAATGGAATAATAAAACAAGAAAGAAAAGATGGACACAAGTCTTGTGAAGAGGAAGAAAGATTAAAGTAGGAGTCAATAAAGAAGAATATCTATAGTTCAACATCATCCTGAAGAATCTTTGGCACTCTCTGAACTTGGTTATTTCTTGCAGATATTTCATTATCCAAACTAGATAACATTATCAGTGCTCACTGATACAATAAATCTCTATCATCTATCTATCTATCTATCTATCTATCTATCTATCTATCTATCTATCTATCTATCTATCTATCTATCTATCTATCTATCTATCTATCTATCTATCTATCCTATAAAATAAATATAAATACTGAAAAATTATTAATGTATAAATGCATTAGATTGCTTTCTATGCATGTCAAAAATACTGTTTGAATAGGTGTGTGTATTCAAATCTGTATTCAAACATATACAATATTACAATATCTTTTAAATATTACAACATCATTTAAATATGTTATTTTATTTTAAAAATAAAGAACAGCCCTGCTTTGCTCCAAGAAAATGACAAAATCCTGAATCTGTCCATGTGATTTATGAAGTCCTTCTCATTTGGGGCATGCTTTGTACTCTGCAACTAGAACAGGAAGAATTATCCTATATCATGAGAACAATGGCTTCAATCGTGTGATAACCTTGCACTGCGAAGAGAACAGGTGGACTTACTTTCATGAATGTACAACTAGCAAGATCTAAATGTATGCATTCCCCTTCTCCAGAGAAGCATCAGACAAAGCCACAAAATTTAGTATGGGTGGCTTAATTTCTCCTTCTGGACTGGGCCTCCCATATACTTTTCCTCAAGCTTTCCAAGTTTTTCCCCAGCCAATAGCTGGGCAATTTCCTCTCTAATGACACCATTCTCATTCTCTCCCTGTTGGCCAAGCTGCCAATTGATACTCTGGAAGTCTTTGCATCTCACCAGCTGCTCCTTCCCAGGGTTAGTTGCAAAGGGTTAAATTCCAGGAAGGCAAAGCACTGCAGGCAGAAACATTCTGAAAGAAAGACTTTCTCCCATTGTTCCTCATTACTCAAAAGTAATCTTTCTGACTCCAGCAGGAACCATTCCTCTGGTTTCCAATACATTTCTTGTCTTTTTTCCTTGTCTCCTTCTCTATAGGCAGTCCTTGATTTACAACTGTTTGTTTAGTGACCATTCGAAGTTACCACTGCACTGAAAAAAAGGGACTTATTCAATGGTGGGATTCAATTTTTTTTACTACCGGTTCTGTGGGCGTGGCTTGGTGGGCATGATGTGGCTTGGTGGGCATGGCAGGAGAAGGATACTGCAAAATATCCATTCCCGCCCAACTCTAGGGGAAGGTTAATGCTAAATCTCTGTTCCCTCCCCACCCCACTAACCTGCTTTTTAGCTCCGTTCTCCTATGCAGGACAGCAAAAAAAGACCCAGCCAATCAACAGAGAATAGATGGGGACGGGGCCAGTCAGAGGTGGTATTTGCTGGTTCTCCGAATTACTCAAAATTCCTGCTACCTGTTCTCCAGAACTGCTCAGAACCTGCTGAATACCACCTCTGCTTATGAATGCTTTTCACACTTATGGCCATTGCAGGAATCTCCATAGTCATGTGATCAAAATTTATATTTATGATGGTTGCAGTGTTCTGGAGTCAGGTGATCCCCTTTTGCGACTTTCTGTCAAGCAAAGTCAATGGGGAAACCCGATTCACTTAACAACCGTGTTACTAATTTAAGAACTGCAGTGATTCATTTAACGAATGTGGTGGGAAAAGTCATAAAATGGGATGAAATCCGCTTAACAAGTTTCTCCCTTTGCAACCTAAATTGTGGCCATAAGTTGAGGACTACCTGTTTACCTTCCTTGGATTTTGAGATATTTTCTGAGTCAACTCCGCTTCTTTCCGAACTAGTTTCACCCCTCCATTCACAACCTAACCTTCGGAGGCCAATCAACTTATACATCTGGATGCCCAAACCTCTAATCACCATCACAATCTATTTATGTTTTGCACCTTCATCACACTTTAATCTTTGCTTCCTTGCATCAACTTCCCGGACCTACTTTCACAAATCTTTTTCTTAGTCCATAATGAATCCGGGCGCAGCCTGTTATTCTTAAATTTGGCTGAGCCCAGCCTACAAACAGTGTTTAAATTCCCACTTCCAAAGCACATCTCCAGACTTTGCTAAATCAGGATTTGACAGAGAGCCTCACTCTGTTTCTCAGACTCATCATAAGCTGTAAAGACTTAGTAAGTGGCAGCAGTAGCTCTGCCTCCATATAATTTACTGCAAGGCTATAGTCCATCAGGGGCAGAAAATCATCTTTATCTGTTTAGCAACACGTTCATTAAATAAACACCTTCCTGGCAGCAAGCAATTTCCTCAAGTGTTTCTATGAAAAATGCCTTCAACCAGATTATGATGGGACATTTTTCACTGGCAGCATCCAGGGGCAAAGACAGAGCTGGAACAGAAACTCGTTCATCTAGCTTAGCTGAAATGCAATTTTAAATGCTTGGTATATCACAGACTTTCATTGGAGAGACAGCCTGGGTCAGCAGGCCCCAAATCTGATTTACCTTGTTTACTATTTCGTCTGCTCTCATAGTGGGAATGGGATGGGTGGTTTGTTGTCTCTGCCATTCTTCCTCTGCCAAGGGCTTAGAAGTCACCAGACATAGTCAGTTCAGTTTTCAAACCTGGTTAGACTTTTCAAGCTCTGATTAAGTTTCTCTTGTTTATCAGCTGCTGCTGGAAACCTAAAGAAAGATGCCCAATACCATCTCGGTCCATACAATTGAATACTGGCCAGAACAGGCCCTTCTCCAGCTTTTCAGTTTTGTCCTTGATATATTAGTTGAAAATGCCAGGAATTGTATTTGGGATCTTTCATTTGAAATGTTCATCAATCTGTCTGTCTGTCTACCATCTATCCAATCCACCTGTCAGAAAAGAAATAATAAGTCAAATAAATTAAAGGCCTGACCTAAGAAAAAGAAATATAATTAAATTAACTTTCCACCACCTCCATTCACTGTACTTGTGTACTTCCAAACCATCCTTTGCTTCTACTATTAACTGCTTCTCATTTCAGAAATTCATATTTCTTCCTTAAATTTGTCACAACTTCCCTTTTAAGGAACCCAACAATTCCACCCAGCATGATTTGTAAGTTTCCTCCTTCCAAATGTCTATGGAGATTCTCAGTCATAGTTGTCCCAGAACTGCTTTTTCAAGAAGCAACTGGACTTTCTGGTTTTTCCTTGAAGATGTTTTGCTTCTCATCCAAGAAGTTCTTCAGTTCTGACTGAATGGTGGAGAATGGAAGGATTTATATTCCTTGCAGCCATGTGGCAGTTAGCACTCTTTCTGAGTTGCAAAGAATGTAAATCCTTCCATTCCCCACCATCCAGTCAAACCTGAAGAAGCTTACCTTGGATGAGAAGCATAATATCTTCAAAGAAAAACAAGGAGGTGCAGTTGCCTCTTGAAAAAGCACCTTTGGAATTTCCTCCTTCCCTTTTCATGTCTTCAGAAAACATTCATACCCTTACAGCATACTACTCAACTATATTTTTACCAGTATCTGCTCATCTTATATTTCCCCTGTTTTCATATCTTTCGTAAGTCTGCTGTCATCATACACAAATTGATTTACCCATTTTGGTGTATCACCATTTTGTATCCCTTGCAATTATTCATTCTACTTTTCTTGTCAAACACCATTTGTTTGTGCTGTGTTCATGTTAATGTTCAGATCTATATCTCAGTTGCATTCCAAAATATGTTTAACAGTCACTGCAAATTGTTCTCAGTACGGCATCAGTGGCATTCAGAACTTCAACTGTCCCAACCAATGCATCTCTAATATCACCACAATCATTAATTTTATATGCATCCATAAATAAATAACCAAGAGAATACACATATCCTTGTCTTACTCCCAGCTCAATACTGAGCCATTTATTAAGCATTCCATTGATTTTCATGCATCCTTTACTTCCTTCATGTATCTCTGTCATTACATTCAATCACTTTCATATTTGTACAATAATTCCAGCCTGTAAGATTTATCATGTTTTCTCTAAATTAACAAGTGTACAATAAACCTCACAGTTATACACTTCTCAGTCACCTGCTTTGATGATTGGCGTAAAGCTACACTGCATTTCACAGATATTACTCATGGTCCTCTCTTGTACTTTTTCAATTAAAATTCTGCAAAGTATGTTTCCAGGCACACTTAACAAAGCAATTCTCCTGTAGGTTTTGCATTCACTTATACTCCCTATTTTCTCTCTGGAAAGCTTTCTTCCAATTATCATGCACAGGTTTAGTCTTCACTTACATATTGGTTTCATAGTCATTTTATAAATAAGCCATATCCATAAGGAAGCCAAGATTTCTTTGGTTACACCATCTAAACCTGCAAACCTACAATTTTACAAGATTCTCACTTCATATTTATGGCTTCCTTTTCATCATTTTTTTCTTAGACTACTATACTTTCTACCATTTGTTTCTGTTTTAACACTTTGACATATTCATGCACACCTTTAAAAAAACTCTTTTCAGCTTTCTCTCACTTGGGAAATATGTTACCTATGTCTGTTATATCAGTGTATATTGTTGCTCTCTTACAAGTGGGCAGCCTAAAGGTAAAAGTAAAAGTTCCCCTAGACACACTAGACATACATGCTAGTCATTTCCAGCTCTAGAGGGCGGTGCTCATCACCGTTACAAAGCTGAAGAGCCAGAGCTGTCCAAAGACAACTATGTGGTCATGTGGCTGGCCTGACTAAACGCCGAAGGCACATGGAACACTGTTACCTTCCCACCAAAGTGGTCCTCATTTTTCTACCTGCTGTTTTACATGCTTTTGAACTGCTAGGTTGGCAGAAGCTGGGACAAGTAATGGGAGCTCACTCCGTTACGTGGTGCTAGGGATTTGAACCACCGAACTGCCAACCTTTCTGATCAAAAAGCTCCGCGTCTTAGCCACTGAGCATGATAACGGAATAACAGAGTTGGAAGGGACCCTGGTCCCTAGTCCAACCTCCTGCTCAGGCAGGAAACTCTATACCATTCATATCAAATGGTTATCCAATCTCCTCTTAAAAACTTCCAATGTTGGAGCATTCACAACTTCTGGAGGCAAGTTGATCCACTGATTAATTGTTCTAACTGTCAGGTAATGTCTCCTTAGTTCCAGATTGCTTCTCTCCTTGATTAGTTTCCATCCACTGCTTCTTGTCCTGCCTTCAGGGGCTTTGGAGAATAGGGTGACACCTCCACTCTTCTTTTTGGCAATCCTTTAGAGAAAAATAAAAAAATAATGGTGAGTGAAGATAAACTCAGCTCCAATCATAAAGAAAAAACTCCTTGCACTGACAGGTTCACTCAACTTCCAAACTGAAAGGGACAATCATGTTTTTTTTAAGGCCGTCTGAAATGCCTGTTGGGTTGGGATGGTCTATGATCTCTATGGCTCATCCCTAACCATTTCATTACTTTAATCTTTAATTCCAACTACTTTGCCAGAGGTTCCTTGTTTAGCTCCCTTCATCCACTTCCAAGAATGTTTTTATTTCTGCATTTTCTCTTACTTCTTGTTTAATCTTAAATACTTATTTTCTTGGATTACATTTTTGCAACTGTCTTTTTCTCTCTAGATATTATATAGCAGGGGTCTTCAAACCTGACACCTTTAAGACTTGTGGGCTTCCACTCCCAGAATTCCTCCTCCAGTCATATTAGCTCAGGAATTCTGGGAGTTGAAGTCCACAAGTCTTAAACTTGCCAAGTTTGAAGACCCTTATTATACAATATCATTTTTGCAGAAATTCTTTCTCTTATGTGTATTTTATCTTTATTCATGCCCTTGTTTACTTTTGATGCGTTATATCCTTTTTAGCATAACTATATTACCATAGCCTTTCATTATTATAATTCCACATTTCTGTATGTACTCAGTTCCAAGTGGTTTCAAAGTTCCTTTTCATATCCATATTCTACCAATTGTATTGGAAGATTAGTCTTCCACATCATACGTATAAGTGCCAGCTCACTTCAAGAAACAAACCAATTAATGTATAGTATGGCTGCAATTATAACTAAATATCTGCAAAATCAGAAAAGAAGAAAACCTGCCATCATACCTTTAACACTTTCAAACTACAACATCTACCTAACCCAGGACTCTGGAAAGGACTTTATAGGTGAATACCAAGTGCAAAATCCAGTCTAAAATTCTATTTGACTGTGTGACCAACCATAATAATATTCCTGTTTTAAAAAAGAGTTACTCTCCAGTCACCTGAATGCTTGTAACTGCATTCAAAGTTCATTGCATAGAAACATTGGGCTAGTTTTCTGACTGTGCCACAGGATTTTCCATAGGACTGAGGATTTTCATACATTTCAGTTTAACTCTTCCTTGGATGTTTGAATATTCTGGTTCTTGTGGACATATGTAGAATGTTATGTGGATCTACCAAAATATTATTTAAAAAATAACTTTATTAAGTTTCAAAAAGAGATAAAATACAAAATAATAACAGTAAGAAAAACAGATTGGAAGAGAAGTGATCAAAGAAAAAGGAAAGTTAAAAGTGACCAACATATATGGAATAATATACTGTTTATTATATATATGGAAAAATGAAATACCAAACACCTAACTTCTGACTTTCTTCAATACAGATACAAACATATAATAAATCAATCTCTTGAATAAAACAAAAACACAAAAACCTAATATAAAAAATCTGAATTGAAACAAATGAAACAATTAAATTAACACCATAGTTATATATTGAGATACAGTAACCTCTTCTAAGTTAAACCTAAACATATGCAAATATAAAGTATGCATATCTAATAATAATAAAAGCACACAATATTTCTATATCATGTTAGGTCCAAAAGTGGTCATCAAGGAGAAACAAAGCTAAATACGTTTTTGTTTTCATCGAAGTAGTCAGTTTTGCCATTTCTGTGAGTTCCATTAATTTTACAATCCACTCTTCAATAGTGGGAATTTGTGTATCTTTTCACCTCTAGGCATACAAAAGTCTCACTATTATTGTCATATATAGAAACAAAGTACTGTGTTTTCGTTCAGTCTTCTTTTCTATAATATCTAAAAGAAAAGCTTTTGATTTTAATTGTGCATCCATTTTTAGTCCTTCTGAATCAAACAGCATGCCTGGTCCCAATATTTAAAAAAAAAGGGGTTTTTTTTTGTTTGCTCATCATACAGTCTTCCACATATTCATCCTCTTGGTTCATTTTCAACAACAGTTTATATACCTTGGCAATAATATGTTCATCATTAGTACATAAATCTCTTTCAAAGTGTTTTCTTTAATGTACAAAAGCAAAAATATTTTTATCCAATTTAAATCTTTCTATCAGTTGTGCATAGGCGTACCATTGGCAAATAAGTTTTTTTTTTTTAACTTTAGTTTTTAATCTAAGTTCTCTTTCAGTAAAGGTCAATAAATCAGCATAGGTCAACCAAGTTTGTGTAACTGTCATTTCTTTTCTAAAAAAGGCTTCCTGGGATGACAGCCATAAAGGGATTTTAGGTGACAATCTTTCTTTATGTCTGTTCCAAACTCTCAATATGGCACATCCAAGAAAATGATTTTTAAAATCTATATTAACTTTAACTTTGTCATTCCATAGAGAGCTGCCAAAACATCCCTTAATTCATACATATTTCGCTCAAAAGTTACTGGTTCCATGTATGATTTTTTTCTCATATTGATTACAATTTATTTATGGAAAGCATGTAGTTTCTTGAAGCACTTTATAAATAATAAATGTTATTATGTTTATCCATTTTTTCCAGATCAGTCTCCATATTAAAAAAGTCAAGCACAAATTAAAATGCAGCAGAATTAACTATGATATTAAAAAACAAGGAAGAGGGAGAATTTTTTACATGGAATACATGGTACAAATGGCTAAATGAAAAGGAAATAAAGATGTATAGTGAAAATGATTAAAGAAATATTATGGAACAACAGAAATAAGGATAAATGTATAGCTATGTATATATGTATGGTATAGGTATATAGGTGTAGTAGTGTAGTAACATAGAAAAACAATGTATCACGACATATTAATAACATAGATAAGTACAAAATTAGGAAGTAGATTTAAGATATCTTTGTACTGAATGATTTCAATTAACACTAATAGAGATGTACACTGTTATGAAAACACTGTAAAATGTGAGAATGTGATTCTCTTTTTAAAATATTTTTTTCTTGATTAAAAACTTTAAAAAAATAAAAATAAAATGCAACAGAATGAGCTGCATAAAAAATCTGGAGGATTAAACAAACAAATAGCACAGCTAAAGAATAGTTAGCAACAGTTGCATTTTTACTACAAG
This sequence comes from Laticauda laticaudata, assembly GCA_004320025.1. Classification (NCBI taxonomy): domain Eukaryota; kingdom Metazoa; phylum Chordata; class Lepidosauria; order Squamata; family Elapidae; genus Laticauda; species Laticauda laticaudata. Next base: position 24,522 of record BHFT01013692.1, on the reverse strand, counting down.
TCCCTTAAAGCTTTTTTTTTATTTTAAAAAAAAGAAAGTTCATTTTTTCAAAAGATTCCTGCACTTTTTCTTATAATTGGAAATTGTTGTTTTCTGTTTAAATGATTAGTCCAAACTTTTGATATCTTTACCAACTTTCAGGATCTCAGATATTTTATCCAGCAGCTCTTAAAGATTCTACTCTATTTAGAATTGGGTCCTGGGATCTACTCTTTCTTTTCAAAAGTTCAGAACATCCCATAAATCTGTACAAAGTTGCCCAGTTTTCCAGAAAAGGTTTATCTTTCTACCTGTATAAAATGTTTTAAAAGTTCAAGTGATATTGGGAGCTTTACAGCATCTGTAAGGTCAGTAAAACTATTTATATACTTGATAATATTCACATTACCCCAATCAAAGAATTCCAGGCAACTTACAGTTAAAGGTAAACGTTCCCCTCGCACATATCTGCTAGTCGTTTCTGGCTCTAGGGGTCAGTGCTCATCTCCATTACAAAGCTAAAGAGCCAGCGCTATCTGTTAGGAATTGATAGTCACTTAACAGTTGGGTTGGAAATATATAAACCAGGATAGACATTTAATACTGTCTCTTTAAGGGAATGCTAAAATTGTAATTGGGTGTGGTTCCTCAAACGGCCATAAGATGGAGCCAGAAACCTGGCTTGTTCTGTTCTGTTGTTGTTAGTTGCTCCTTGCTAGTTGTTCTGATGGTTGATGTTCTTTGGTTCCTGCATTTCCCTATTGACTGTTGCTGATTGTTGTTATTCTTGGATTTGATGTGAGTCTGATTACTGAACTGTTTTTGATACTGAACTTTGTTATTTGGATTATCCCTGGACTGAATACTGACTGCTTTAACCGTGTATGACATGGACTGCTTGTTGGACTTTGCTGAACCATTTACTGGAAGTAAAAACCTACATTTTACGATACAGTGTATCTGTGTGCTGGTTGTGTGTTATTCCTCATCACTCTCACTACATCTCCCTGTGTGCACTCATTCTCCTAACAGGGAATTACTTCAACACTATCCAAAGACATCTAACATGGTCATGAGGCCAGCCTGATTAAATGCTGAATGGAATGCTGTTACCTTCCCACCAAATTGGTCCCTATTTTCTCCTTGCATTTTTTACATGCTTTTGAACTAGGTTGGCAGAAGCTGGGACAAGTAACTTTACAACTCTAATCCCCAAATGCCTCCAAAATATAAAAACAAATGAACCACTACCAATTAACCCAGGCACAATGCTGAAGTTCTGTTTCTTAGGGCTGGAATAGCCATTAAGAAGACCTGTGGGAGAATTCCTATTCCTATAAGTTTACATGGGGAGGACAATCTTCAGCACATTTTCTTGACTTAAGATAAGGAATGGCCAGACTTTACACAAAGAAGATGATTCTGCAGGTGACACAGATGTCAGATATAAAAATCTTTATAGATGAAGCACTTTTAATTGCCTGTATAAGTTCCAGAATAGAGCATTAGCCTTATAGAACACCTCTTTTACCTGTCATCCATTTGCATTTGTGGGCAACTACATTTTGAAGAGATATAGTTTCTGAGTCATGTTAAGGACAGCCTCATGTAGAACAAGTGAGCCTCATGTAGAACAACAGCCTCATGTAGAACAACACCCCCAACCCTTTCTTTCCATCCTTGTTATAGAACAGGGGTTGGCAATCTTAAATACTCAAAGAGCCACAAAAGGTCCAAACTAGAAGCCCCCTGTTCAATTCTGGAACTGACAGGAAGTCTGGTTTCCCCACCATAGAGTTTCCTTCTAGGGCAGTGTCCTTTTTCCTCTGCCGACTGGAAGTCAGGTTTCCTCACCATAGAGTCTCTTCCTAGCGCAGCATTCTTTTTTCTCTACCTGTCCTAAGCAAAAACCCTATCAATTGTAGAGCCAACCAGTGACAGGGAGCCACAGCAGAGGGATGGAAGAACCACATGTGGCTCCAGAGCAACGGGTTGCTGACCCCTGGTATAGAAGGAAAGTATACATGGTCACCTTTCAGATTTGAAGAAGACATGCTGTTGTGCAATTCATTTGTGGATATGGAGGTAGCTCTGGAATCCCAATCTGGATGTGCAGAGTCTAGCACAATGGGGGGCAGTGAAAGTTCATTGTTGTTGTTACTGTGGGTGTTATTCTGTGATGCTGCTTTTGGTTTTGTATCATTTTTTAGTGGCAGATCAAGCCTGCGGAGGCTTCACAACACAGGGATTGCCAGCAGCTACAGCTTTGAATTCCCTGTCATTGTAGAGTTTCTTTCACAGCATTTTTGTAGTGGTTGCATGGCCAATCCTGAGTCTTTTCCCAGACTCCAATAGGTTATAGAGCAACTGGCGAAGCATATTGTGGTCATATTTTTTGATGACATGTCCCACCTACCTCATTTAAGTTCTGATTCTGGGACTCAATACTGGTTGACTCTATAAGATCCAAGACCTCCACCCTGGTGACTCAGTCCTGTCAATGAATGCCAAGGATGGAGTAGAGAGTGCACATTTCTCCAGTTGTTTGATGAGTCTTCAATGCAAAATTCAGATCAGGAGATTTCCACACTTACCAGTTTTTAACTATTATTTACTGCCATCTGTTATTTGATTTACTGGCCCATAAAATATATATATTTATCCTAATTACACGTAAGACTATTTTTCTCCTATGTTACTATATAGAAATGTTTAAATTTACTAAGCAATATAAAGCTGTAGCATAAATCATTTCACCATATTCTGTACATTATAAAGGACTGAAAACTTTGCCCTTGATTTCACTGCCAAAATCACATGCCAATCTCAGATTCATATAGATGTACATTTTTAAGATACCATTTGATGCAAGAAGCAGTCTCTCGAATTTACACTTGCAGGTAATTGTTACAGTATCACAACATGTCTTCCTTGCTTTCAGATAGAGCAGGAGTATCAAACTGGCATCCGTGGACCATATGCATCACGTACAGGCCACGCCCACCCAGTTTTGTGAATGGGAAAAATGTCATGAAACATTGCGTGACAGCAACATGACATGACAAGTTTGACACCCATGACATAAAGTATAAGAATTGAATGATAGAAAAAGGGCAATATTTATCCTGAAATTGTGTTCTGTGCAAAAATCTTATGGTTATATATTAATTTTATATTGTAGACTGTGGAACCGATACAAGATCCATGAGCCTGAGATAAACAGGGTCCCAGATATAGACAACCCAACCTCAACTGAGAGCTTCCCAAGAGAATAAGCAGTCTATGAGCCCTATCGGGTCAAAGCCATTTCTATGATACCTTTTCCTTTGGACCAATCATACTACTGGAGCTAAACATAACAACATTTCCCTTCATCAGAGTTCAAAAGCAGATCTGTAATGTTAATCAGAAGAACCTTGGTATTCTGTAGGAGTTTGAGCCTGGAAGCAGGCTTGTTTTAAAAAACAAAAAACAAAAAAAAACACGCCCTTGCTTTCAACTGCTTTCATTCTGCTTTGAGGTTAATAGAAGGCTAATTTGAAAGCATTTGGTTAATGAGAAAGCTAAAAATATACCTCCCTGTTCAGGCCTTCCCTCTTTGTGCCTGTCATGGCAGCAACAGCTGCAAAGCATTTTTAAGAGGATGCATCATAATGCTTTTGGAAGAATAAGTGTTATAAATCACATGGGGGTAGTGGGGGACAAAGCATCTGTTCCCCCATCAGTTCTAATAGTTCTCACATGTGAGAAATGCAAAGGGCCCATTAGTGATTTAACTGTTACTGTTACTGCTAGAAGGCAATTAGAGGGCTATGACACAAATACGGCAAAGAGCACGATAAGATTCCTCCTCCAGCTTCAAGCTCAAATCCCAGTGGTGGGATTCAATTTTTTTTACTACCAATTCTGTGGCCATGGCTTGGTGGGCATGGCAGAGGAAGGATACTGTAAAATCTCCAGTCAAAGGTGGTATTTGCCGGTTCTCCAAACTACTCAAAATTTCCACTGCCGGTTCTCCAGAACTGCTCAGAACCTGCTGAATACCACCTCTGAATCCAGATATGCAGAACATAAAGTGAACCTCTCCTTCTGCATCTGCACCATAGGCTCTTAGCTGTTTCAGATTTGAAGGTTTAGAAAGGGCTTCAGAGCATGCAGGGTTTTCACATAGCACAACGGTGACTTAAACTGAAGGTATATTTTACCAAGATCATGCTACAGCTGCAGAGGGTAGTCATACAATTCTGAGAATAGAGTCAGCTATTTTAAAAAGTTGCAGGCAGAACCTGTGCATTTCACTTGCTCTGAAACACTTTTTTTTTTTTGTACCTTCAAATCTAAAACCTTACCCAATTTACTGGTTTCATTCTCAGAGAAATGGTTTGGTCTTTTGGATGGGACTGTAAAGCACTATGTGGTGACTTGGCTCTGCATCTATTACAGCTCCTTGACTTTTACTCCGAGATTTATGGGAACAGCAGAGGCATGCTATTATGTTTAATCCCTCATTCTGCAAGCTCTGTCTCTTTCTCTAGTCCCTTGTCTCTCTAAATTGGACTTTGTGGCGACCTGCTGCTAAAGTGAAATTTACGCTCAGCAATCAAGATTAGCGAACAATTTTACTTTAAGACAGAACTGAAAAGATTGTGGCCTCTTTCTTATGCAAGCTTTTAAAAAATGCATTTTTCCAGGCTAAAGTTATTAAGCTTCAGATAAAAGATTTGGGGTCACACAAGTCAAAACTGCCAAGACTGAATGAATCTTCAGACAGGTGATTTGATTAAAGGAGACCCAATCAATTTACTTCTTTCAATACACCTTTTAGCAGAGTGATGTGATGAAAAGAGTACCTTGAATCCCTTTGGAGACAGCAACATCTCAGATATTGTTACAGATTTTATTCATTTGTTTGTCCAATTTATATGGCTGTCCTTCTCATAAACATGTAACTCTAAGTGGCTAACAGCAAAGATAAATCAATAATACTTTATATTATTATTATTTATTTATATTAATTATAATAATTTTATTTTAATTTAATTATAATTTTTATAATTATATTAATTATAATACTTTATAATAATAAATCAATAAATATAATCAAAAACATTAAAAACTTATAAAAGCAAGAAGTAATGGGCAGAGCCACCTCACTACTTTGTCAGCTTATGTGGACAAAGTTGGAGAATATGATTAGATTTCTGATATTGGCAGGAATATCTAAGTTATTGAGTTTTATCACCTCTGCAATCCCTACCTATTAAAGAACCTGGAGCAATATTGCTGTACTGTTTACATCTATATCTTTAGGCAGATTCACAGGAAGGTAGAGGAAGACATATTCAGTTTTGTGGATTATGTAAGTGTATCTGAACTAAATACTTGCTGTTAGTGTAATATATTAACTCTATATTAATCAGAATATTTTCTTATATCATAATAAATTATATAGGCAATTTGCTGGACAGTTGAAGATTGTAATGCTTTCCATTTCCCATTGCTATGATTTTTCTTTTAAAAGAGTAAAGTGGAAATATTTCAAAACCTTTGCTATGAAACCCATGAAATATCTGGTCAATACATTGCTAGGTTTTATGCTCCCAAATATACAAAAAACCTGTATCCTTTGCCACTCATTAAATAAAATATTACCCTGATAGTGGATAGTAATAATATTACCCTGATAGTAGTTTCAACTACTGCCCACTTCCCAAGTGACCCAAGTCCCAACTGGATTGCCAAAACAATTCATAAAATATGATTTCACTGCCAGCCTACCTTCCCACACTTCCCAGCCTGATAGAACAAGAGATTCATAACTCATTATAGATGGCTGAACTCTATCAAAAGAATAATCTGAGACTGCCATTATTACTCAGTTTCCATCCATTCTTGAGTCTTTGAAAGAAAAAAAATGAGCAAATGGTTTACCATTTACTTTTTATATCAGGTGTTCCCTCCATACTACATGTTCGCAGGAACATGTCATAAATATTCCTTTCCTAATTCTATCTCTTCTCATCTCTAGCTTCTGTCTTTGGCATATGCATATCATTTCTAATTTACATCCATCAAGGGAATATCCTGTTTTATGACATAAAACTTTATAATGTGAAGCTAATGGTCTGTGGACAGTAATACTGCTCCACTGGAAATGCAGTGAGGTACTTTGACTATTCTGAGATGCTGTGTGGCATACTTTGATATCAACACCTGCTACCATTTGGGGCCAGGTAAACAGTGGTTGCAAAATAGCCATATTTTAATTTATCAGCCAAACTGGCTTCTTCATACCTATTTTGTATTTCATGTGAAAGGAGTGGTAGGAGTTCACATTAATGTTAATCCTAGAATCTTTGCAGAGGGCATGAAAGAAAACAATCCTGTCCTTTTCCAAAATGGGTAATCAACTTCTGGAATATCATTTATATGCAAGAGCATTATTCTTTTCCAACATTCAAAACCTTGACTAAAACAGTGGGTTGTGGGGTGAGAAAGTCTTGTTTGAAATGTTATTATCTTGCTTTCCTATCTACATATGCTAAACAATTGAACAACTGATGTAGCATCCACAAAGCTATCTGCCACATAAAAGACAACTCAAGGAATGGTTACCTGAAAACAAATCTTCTCCAGCCCACACAGGACTGGGCCAGGCCAGCTTTACTTCTATCTTTAAGAATTCTAATATGCTAAGTTCATACAAACACTGAAGCAAATGTTTGTTTGTTTGGTTTGGCACCTTCAGGTATTGTGGCTGTGTTTTATGGAACAGTCTAGTTTGGGATTATTAAAAACCACTTGTTCAAGCAGACAAATATGGAGATAAATTCAGAAAGTAGATACAAATCAGGTTGATAGGTTTGTAGCACATTGATCTTAGGCTAAACATGGAGGCAACAAGATTTAGTTCTGCAAATAGATAAGAATAAGTAGTAGCCAAGTCCAACAAAAGGAGTCCCCTGTGGATTTTACTTTGCTAGTCATTGCTGACTGTAGAGGATGCAGCTCATCTCTGTTTCAAGGCCATTGAGCCAGTGCTGTCCAAAGACACTTCCACAGCCATGTTGGCTAGCATGACATTACAGAGTGCTGTTACCTATTTGGTGTCTATTTGTCAACTTGCATTTGTATGCTTTTGAACTGTCAGGAGCATGGGCGAGGATGGTAACTCACCTTATGTGGAGATGGGTCTTGAACCCTGGCTGCCAGCTTTTCAGCCAACAAGCAAAATGTCTCAATTGCAGAGCAATCACACTACTCAAGTACAACAAAACATATTCAAAAATCTTCGTCAAATGGACCTGGTAAACTTGGGTAATGAGGAGACAGCAGGAAAATAGCAACATTGTTCCAGTTTGACTAGTCATCATCATCTTCATCTTCTGTACTATTATTTTAGTACCTCTACTAGTAATAATAATTCTTAATGAGAGAACAAAACCAACCTAGACTCTAATATTATTGGGGATATGTACATTTTTAAAATGTTTCAGAAAAATTGCTTCAAACCCCAGGTGAGCACTTTAATTAATTGAAACATTAAAGGAGCATATTTTAAATGCAACATTTAAGCCAATGGCATATTTATTGTAGACTTTGGGGGAAACCTGAAAAAAGAAGTGTATGCTTTAATCAATAACAGAGATGTTCTGTACCTGTTTGAGATCCAAAGCACTTCCAATTTATTCTTCAAACATGCAGAGTCCTAAATATTTATTTATTTGATATCTAGAACAGCTTGTCAGGAACATGGACTTATTCCAAAGTAGAGTTTCCATCTCTGAGCACTTCTTTCCTTGCAATCAAGAACTCTCTCAGCCTTCTGGCCCTGGATCCTCAGTTATCTGTTCTCTTAAGGACTTGTTGGGACTCAATCTCTGGATCACACTTAAGTTATAAATACTCCAGGCTGTAGAGATTAACCTTGGTACAGCCTCCTTTGTAAGAGTATAGATCATTGGGGCTATGCTTTGGATAAAGAATCTTTCATAGGATTAAGCAGTAGTCAACAATAGGTTTTTTCAGACAAAAGTTTTTTCAATGTCATGCGAGATAGCTCTACAAATCTTTTATCTCTTAGGCCCCACTAGAGTGGACCACAGGCCCACTTAAGATTTCCATTGCCTTTACTGACCAATCAAGTGTCCATTAAAGGCCCAGCATGAAACCTGACATCATGCTGGCCTAGGACATTATCCAGTGTACAATATTGAGTATCAGCAACATGAAACATCTGCTGAGTGACACATCATGTTTTCAAAGAAATGTAGGATGCTGTCTTATACAAAAGGAGACCGTTGACCAATTAAATTCAGTAGATCCTCCTATAGACTGGTAATGGCTTTCTAAGATTTCATATATGATTATTTCTGCCACTCCCACTTTGCTGCCTCCATGGTTGGTGGACAGATCAAAAAAATTAATTGCAGTAGAGTGATCGAAGCTCTCCCCTTGTTTGTATTGATGCCCTTGTAAAGGGCGAAGCTTCATCTGCTTTGTTGTAACCACCATCTTGCTCTTTCTTACTCTTCCTGCAAATGGCATCAATACTACAGGGCAGGGACTTTCTGCATACCAAGAGGTTTTGAATCGTATATGAGCATAAAGGTGAACTATTGATAGGCATATTGTCAGTCCAACAAGATAATCCAGACTTAAGAAACACAACTTGTCTCATGTCTGAAATGTAGAAACTAAAAAAGGGGAAATTATTAATTTAATATTTTTAAATAATGAAAAGCTTAATAAAACATAGATTTATATAGTTCTAGTCCAGTACCTAGCCATGTTAATGGCAGAGATATTTTCGATCAGCAAGTCATTGTGTGTGCAGGTTGGTCCCAGAGGGCATAGTAAAAAATATTAATAGTTGTTTGAATAGTGCCACATTCACATTTGAACAAAGAAACTAATGCCATATAAATTAGGATTAATTTAATTGTAATAGCTATAATAATAGAATCTTGCAAATCTGAACATATCTCCCTCATTTTATCTTTGCGCTAACTAAGGAGCGGCTAGTCTGAGATGTTTCAGATTATTTTTGTGCCTGGGTTCAAGTCTTTCTCTTATCTGACCATGGTCTTGGTACCAGCTTTTCCTCCTTTCCGCCAAGGTCATTCCCTATACCCTCTACATAGATTCTTCATCGATTAATGAAATGATTACTTCAACTTTTGAATTAATTCAACTTTTGCCAACTTCTGTCTTTGTGCCAGAACTACAAAACCAATCAACTATTGTCCAGGCTGGCTGGGAATTCTGAGAGCTCAAAATGCCAGGGTGATGGATTGCAAATTGCATTCCATGAGAAATGACATATAGAAGTAGCAGAAAAAGCAAAGTCATTTCTCTGTGCAGATGCAACATGGAAGAGATGGTATGTGCATTAAACTTGAATAGAATTAGAGTTAGTTAGAGTTGGAGAATAGAATAGAATAGAATAGAATAGAATTCTTTATTGACCAAGTGTGATTGGACCGTGCATAAGCTCATAGCTTATATAGCTCGTATAAACAGCAAATAATAGGTCCTTTCCTAGGCTTCTAAAGGACAGTGATTTGAGCACACCATCTAACTATGTACAGCAATAAATAAGAGCAACCTTTGAGTGCCTACCTAATGAGTCTTTGAGCAGTTTCCTCAGCAAAAGCTGCCTTTTCACACCTTTGACTCTAAAGATATTCCGTGTATGGCATTTTTTTCTTCCCTCTCCCTTTTTCTCCAGTATCTCTCTTCTCTCCCTTTCCCTAATCTCTGGCTCTGATCTCTCTCTCTCTCTCTCTCTCTCTCTCTCTCTCTCTCTCTCTCTCTCTCTCTCTCTCTCTCTCTCTCTCTGTATCTTGTCCCTTGGGCAAATGAAAGCCACAACAGTTTCATTGGCCACCACAGTCAAAGCTCAGGAGACAATCGCTGCTCAGACTTTGAAGTTCCTGGCTGAAAATCAATTGGATTTATTTATAAATGGAAGGGACATGCTGACAGAATGATTCAGCTGTTATTACAAAGTGGCATGGCTGGTCAAATATGTATTATCATCTGAGGTAAAGTGGCAAATGGGGCAATCCATAAAACATAGTTGTAAGCACTATGTATTGATACCAGAAATATTATTTTTTATTTTTAAAATATTTATTATTTGCTGTTTACCCTGGCTTTTTTGTTGGTCAGCTCAAAGTGGCATATACCGTATTTTTTTGATTTTAAGATGCTCCAAATTATAAGAAGCTCCTAGCTTTTGGGGAAGAAAACAAGGGGAAAAAATCTGCCTCTGCCTCCCAGCAATTTGCCTCCTTGCAGCAAATAGCAAACAGCCCGGTCAGCTTCAGCACAGGCTGATTAGTACAAACAGCTGATTGTCAGTTGATCTGCCTCCTGGAATACCGACAATCAGCTGTTTCAGACTGCTGGCATTGCCATCGCCTATCATCACCTCCATGTGCCCCATTTTCAGTCTTTGCATCCTGCTTCTGGCTCTGGGCACCCCATTTTCAGCCTACGCAAGCCCTGTTTTTGGCCCATTCCAGGCCATGGTGATCAGAACAGGCTGAAAATGGGCTGCATGGAGGCAAAAAATGGGATGCATGGAGGCTGAAAATGGGGTGCATGGAGGCAACAATAAGCGATGGCGATCCCTGCAGCATGAAACAGCTGATCATCAGTATTCCAGGAGGCAGATCGAACCGACAATCAGCTTCTCATGCTACATCAGGTTGTGCTGAAGCTGACCAGGCTGTTTGCTGTTTGCTGCAAGGAGGCAAGTTGCTGGGAGGTAGAGGCTGAAGGGTGGGGGGGTTGCGGGTGGATGGGGCTTCAGCAACGTTCGCTATATAAGATGCACAGACATTTCCACCCACTCTTTTTTTTGTGGGGGGGAAGTATCTTATACACCAAATAATTCTCTCTCTGTGTGTGTGTGTGTGTGTGTGTATGGGGGAGGGTGGAGCTGCCTTACTTCTGATTTTGGACAGTTGTAGCCAGGCCTTGCACACCCTGACACCTGCCTTGCTGGCCTATTTCTTCTGAAACCGACAAAGCTTGCAAGGTTTTCCTGAAGGCCTCTGTAGCTGATAACAAAGCTCCAGATTTATCTGGAGCTCTGGCTGCAGAAGTTATTGGCTACAGAGGCCTTCAGGAAAGCGCTGCCAGCTGCAGAAGAAGAAGTTCCTGAAGGCCTCTGATAGTGAAAAGAAGGCTGGGGGCGACATACTCAAGTGAGATTAGTCAGAGGATGACATCCTCTCAAAATAAGACCTGGTGCCTTTTTTGGTGGCAAAAACATATAAGAGTCTTATATTCAGGGAAACATGGTATCTATCTATCTATCTGTCTGTCTGTCTGTCTATCTATCTATCTATTGGGAGGCTAAGCTGGAAAAAATGAGCATAGTTTGAAAACTGGAGGAAGAAATATCAATAACCTGCACTAAGTTGCTGATGACACTATTCTGATAACTGAAAATGCAAATGATCTAGAAACTCTAGTAATGAAAGTCAAGGAGCACAGTTAAAAAAAAAGTGGGACTGTGATTAAATGTAAAAAAAAAAGCTCAAACTAATGACAACAGATTCTGCAACCAGTTTTAGAATTGTCAATGAAGACAGTGAGGGATGAATAGCTTCTGCTTTTTTAGCTCAATTATCAACCGTGTGGAATTAACAATCAAAAATATGCTACAGAAAAGCACTTGGTAGGATAGTAATGAAAGTCTTGGAAATTATATTTAGATTATTGTGTACCTACAAGTTCAGAATTACGCCAGCAATCTAATGCTGAAATCGGATTTTTTTTTTTTTAATAGTAATTTTGTGAAAGATTACAATTATTAATGGGAAAAACTAATACAAACTAAAAAAAAAGAAAAGAATAAAAATAAAAATAAAAATAAAAGGTGCAGAAAAGAAAGAGAAAAGAGAAAAAGAAATAGAAATGAAAGAAAAAAGATAGTAACAAAAAAATATATTCAGAAGTGACTTCATCCTTCATCAGAAGTATAAGCAATTTAACACTCCTCTTAAAATACAACAAATGTCTCTACTTCCCATATTCCATTTCTTAACAAATCCATGAAGCCTCATTATTTCAGTCCTTATGTTAGCAAGAGTCTATTAAGGCTTACCGAAGATAATAACAACATTTATTTTAACCTTGATCAAATAGACCAATTTTATACTTCTTAAAATCTTGATCTTTTGTCCCTTCAAATAATGTCACAGAATTTGAGTTCGTCTTCACAGCTTCAACCAGCCTCTTTTTTAACTCCAATAAACTGTACAACTTTATCATTTTGTGTAGATTATACAGGCCACTCTCTTGGTTTGTAATTTATATACAAGCAGTCCTCAATATGACCACAATTGAACCCCAAATTTATATTGCTAAGTGATAAATTTGTTGAGTTTTGCCCCATTTTACAGCTTTTCCTGCCACATTTGTTAAGTGAATCACTGCAGTTGATAAAGTAGCAACACAGTTGTTAAGTGAACTTGGTTTCCCCATTGACTTTGTTTGTCAAAAGGTACAAAAGGTGATCCCATGACCTTGGGACAATCCAACCATCAAAAATAGGAGTCAGTTGTCAGGTATCCAAATGTATGTCACATGACCATGGGGATACTGCAAAGATCATAAGTATGAAAAATGGTCATAAAACACTTTTTTCAGTGCTGTTGTAACTTCAAATGGTCATGAAGAAAACAGTTGTAAGTTGAGGACTACATGTATCCTTTTTAATTATTAAGACATCAGTCTTTTTTTTATATAACATCTTTTTCCATGTCATTCTTGTAGTTTGCCATTTTTAAATCCACTTCCAAATTGATCTATGCTTGACAGCTAGACTTTTCCATAACATCTTTTAAATGCAGTCTATCTACAGAGGTAGATACTACACTGCTCAAAAAAATAAAGGGAACACTTAAACAACACAGTGTAACTCCAAGTCAGCTCACACTCTGTGAAATCAAACTGTCCACTTAGGAAAACTGATTGACAATCAATTCACATGCTGTTGTGCAAATGGCAATAGACCAACAGTGGAAAGCATAGACAGTAGCAAGACATCCCCAATAAAGGAGGTTCTGCAGGTGGTGACCATAGACCACTTCCCAAAATTCCTATGCTTTCTGCCTATGTTTGGTCACTTTTGAATGCTGCGCGGAGCTTTCACTTTATGTAGCATGAGACGGAGTCTACAACCACACAAGTGCCTCAGGTAGTTGCAGCTCATCCAAAGGATGGCGCCACATCATGCCTGTGGGCAAGGTTTGCTATTCTGTCAGCGTAGTGTCCAGAGCATGGAGCGCTACAGAAGACAGGCAGTTAACATCAGGGATGTGAGGAGGCCGTAGGAGGGCAACAACCCAGCATCAGGACTGCCGACCTCCGCCTTTGTTGCAAGGAGGACAGAGGAGAACTGCCAGAATCCTGCCAAAATGACTTTGCTTGTTCTGTAATTATAAATTGAGTTTAAGTGTTCTTCTCTTCTAATTCTAATCTGTAGTTCCCCATAGTCCCTTCTAGTGCCCAATTTCTAAACTGTTATTGTATGTGTTGTGTGTAACGTTGTCTTCGTCGTCTGTCTGTCTTGTCTGTCGTCTGTCTGTCTGTCTGTCTGTCTATCTATCTATCTATCTATCTATCTATCTATCTATCTATCTATCTATCTATCTATCTATCATCTATTTAAACACACACACACACATATACAAGCATTTTCCCATGGAAAAATATTTATCTTCAATTCCAAAATCTTATTTCAAATATATCTGGACTAGATATATCTGGAAATATATCAACAAATATATCAACAAATATATCTGGAATATAAAGTCAAAGTTTTAATCATCCTTTTGCTGTTTACTCCCATTTGAGTTGTTCAACTTGTACTTGAAACTTCTTTCACTAAGAATAGAAGGGAACTCATTCAGGGCTGTCAAACCTGTCAATCCAAAGGTTCCTAATAGCTAAAAAAGAAAAAGCAGTTCGCAAGGAATTTTTGAAAGTGATTATAAAAGGAAGTATGCAAACTTAGTGTGTGCTCAAAAGGACTGACTGACTGCAATTTGAGGAAGGTGACTTCCCCTCATCTCCCAAAGTTCTAAGGCTAGTGGAGCAGGGGTCTCCAACCTTGGCAACTTTAAGACTGTGGACTTCAACTCCCATAAAGCTGGTTGAGGAATTCTAGGAGTTGAAGTCCACAAGTCTTAAAGTTGCTCAGGTTGGAGACCCCTGCACTGGAGACTGTTGTCTTGCAGTCACTCATGAGAATCAGCTGTCTGAAGATGATCGCAAGTCCTTTCCTTTTCTTCCAAGGGATTGTGAAGACCCAGTCTATTCACAGGCTCTTTATTCTGTCAATTCTGCTTTTTGCAGAGGTCTCTTCCTTTCCCCAGAAGTACTGATGAGGAAATTAGAGAGGCCCTTGGTGCTCGCTGAGCTGGACTGAGCTATGGATATTCTCTTCTGTCAGTAAAATTAGACTATGAAAAATCAAGATTGCAACAGCATTGATGCTTTTGAATTCTGCTTTTGGAAAAGAGTCTAGACTGTACCCTGATAGCTACAAAAACAAATGCATCATATGTCTATAGAGATTCTCAATCATCCAGGTCATCGTTACCCCAGACATGCTTTTTCAGGAGGCAACTGGACTTTCTTGTTTTTTTTCTTTTGAAGACATTTTGCTTCACATCCAAGAAGCTTCTTCAGCTCTGACTGGATGGTGGGGAATGGAAGGATTTATATACCTTACAGACAACTGGTCATTTGCATCCTTTTAGAGGGTCATTGAAGCACCTTGAGGTTTTTCTGTTTCATCAGGGTCACTTAAGTTCCATTCCCCGCTATCCTGTAAGAACTGAAGAAGCTTCTTGGATGAGAAGCAAAATGTCTTCAAAGTCCAGTTGCCTCCTGAAAAAGCACCTTTGGGACAAATACATTTTACAAGAATCCCATCCAGAATTTGTACATGGCAGACAGACATTATGCAAATAATGAGACCTTTGAGAAGTCCATAATGCTGCGAAAGTTGGAAGGAAAGAGGAGGCACCAAGTGGTAAAGTGAATAGAGTCCAATATCGTTGTGATTGATGCACCTTTGGAAGATCTGTAGGAATTGGTTTGGTTTATCTATGTGGTCCCTAAGAGTCACCATCAGAGTGATAATATATAATAAACAGGAAGTTCAGGGGCAGCTTGTGCTTGGAAAGCTGCATCTACACTTTAGTTACTGTTGTTCTTACATGGATACCTTATTGGTATTTTTCCATATTTGTTAAACTTTTTGAGGACTTAGGACTGTCTCCTGAATCAATAAGTCATTTTCATATAAAACTGAAGAAATCAGATGGACTTGAATATCCTGTTTTTGTAAATCTGTAGAACCTTTCCTTTATAACAAAGTTAAATTGACAGCACATTTTATTTTGTATATATTGAATAAAACAGAGAATTTTTAAATATAAATTAGCTACAATGATGCTACTGTTGGAAATGCAATTCAGGAACTGAAATATTAACACATTAGCAGGTAGAATAATTACCACATAAATAATGCAATATGTTTTTCGCAATTATTACCTTAATATTTGAAATTTCCCAAAAGAAGAATTTTCACACATGAAGAAAGGATCAACAATTGATTTTAGCAATGAATTGCTGGTATGTGAAATTTGTCAACATTTGAATTAGGTATTTGTGTCTCTGTGTGTTTTTCCCAGAAAAGGGCAAGGAAAAATTTAGAAGAATGGGTGGGGAAGATTATTTAGTTTATGATATACACCTCCAGGTCTTCTTTTTTTCTTATATCACATTGTTTTCACAATGAAATATAATATTATCTTGGTTCCTTTGCTGTAAGAACTTTTTTTTTAAAAAAAGTGTAAATTCAAAGGGTTCAATTCCCATAGGTCATAATACTACATTTCAGTAACTTCCCTAAAGAATGTCTCCTTAAGGCCCTGTCACACTGGCCGACGGATGCAAAATGTTTGTAAAAAGGACACAGCGGACGAGAAAAATGTTCGATTCCATTGTTATCCACTCTCAAAGAGGCAAAAATTTGCCTAACGCAGAGCGGAATCCACACGGAAAGGAAGGATGGGGGAGGATGCAGGGCGTGATTGGAAAGCGGTATGCTCCATGGTAAGCTAGCGGATGGAAGCGGATGGGGAAGTGGATGGCGTTCCGGGGGATGCAGCCAAAGCGGATGCAGAACGGATACAGTGGATGCAGAGGCAACGCCGAGCGGATTGAGGCGAATGCAGAGCGGAAGCCGGAGCGGACTATGAAGCGATGCATAGCGGAAGTCGAGCGGATGAAGCGGCATGCATAGCGGAAGCCTTAGCGGATGGCCTTAGCAATTCAACTGCGCATGCGGGGAGGATGCATTCATCAGCCCCGCAAGATATACAGGAAGCAGCTCCCCAAGGCAGGTCACCATTCAGAGAGAAAGACCTGCTTCCAACCACATCGACTGCCTTTGCCAGCCTTGGCCTGCACTGCATAACCTGCCTGCCATAAGGCCCTTTCTGCCTGCCTTCCTGCCAGCTTGCGTGCCAGTGTCACTGTCAGCCTTGCTTGCCAGCCTGCCTGCCAGGCTCAGCCCTTCCGCCTCCTGCCAGCCTCCCTGCCGCCTTGCTGCCTTGCCTGTCTGAGCCTGCCAGCTGCCGAGCCAGCCTTGGGTGTCCTGCCTGCAGCCAGCTTCCTGCCAGCCTTCTCTGCCAAGCCTTCCTGCCAGTCTTCCTCCAGCCTGCCTGCCAGCCTTCCTGCAGCCTGCCGTGCCAGCCTTCCTGCCAGCCTGCCTGCCAGCCTTGCTGCCAGCCAACGCACCCCACAACCATGGGGTAAGAAGAGGAAACCTCAGCCCTCTGCTGGCCAGCGCTGCAAGGAGGGACAGGGCACCTCCCACCCCCTGGCCCTCACTCTACTTCTGCTGGGCTTCTGCCAGCACGGCTCGCTCTTCTGCGGGCTGGGGCCTTCTGCTGCTTCTGCTTCTGGAGGAGCATGATGATTGCTTGCTTATGGCAGTGGTGCTTCTGCTGTGTTATCTGCAGATGCTGCTTCTGGCGGTGGTGCTTTCTTCTTGTGTGTTACTCTGCTGATGCTGCTCTGGTGGTGGTGTCTTCTGCTGATGCTGCTTCTGGGAGGAGCTGGATGATGCTGCTTCTGTGGTGGTGCTTCTGCTGGTGCTTATCTGCTGTAGCTGCTCCTCGTCTGCTGCTCCTGTGGCTTGCCTGTCCTGCGGTCTCTGCTCGTCCTGCTCGTCTCCTGGTTGCTGTTGCATCCTGGTTCTTGCTCTGCGTCCTGCGTTGCTTCCTTGCTGCCTTGCTCGCTCCTGTCCCTGTTGGTGCCTCCTTGTGTCCTGCTGCATGCTGGTGCTACTCTGCTGATGATGAATTCTCGGGTCCTGCTGGTGGCTGCTGCTGCTGTGATAATGATCCTGTTGCTGGCTGGTGCTGCTGCTTGATACCTGCTGTGCTGCTCTTGCTGCTGGCGTTGGAGGAGCAGCCCCTACAACCTGGAAGCCCTGTGATGAGAGGTCCCTTGGTCCTGCCAAAGGAGGAAGAGGCAGACGCGAGAACGGAGAGTGAGGCAATACAACATCGAGGGGAACATGAGGATGAGGTGCTGGTAGTGGCTGCAGAGAGAATGATTATCTAGGCGAAAGGGACACAGGCTCTACAGTGGACACCAAAAGGAAGCAGGCTGCTTGAGAGAGAAGGTGGAGATCCTGGGCTTAACGTTGGACGGTGCTCTCCTTGGGTGGCTGGAAGCACATCACACTGGTACAGGGAAGCTGTTACCTCAAGAAATCTGCCAGGCGTGGTCAAAGGCTGACGGACAGAGAGACCACATGATGGCCAAGTGCAGCTTTCCTGGAGGTGAGATCCGCCACCGAGGAGCAGCCCCTCTCACAACCTTCTCTCTCAGGCAGCCTTGCTTGAGAGCCCGTCCTCTTCCGGCCAGATCAGGCTCCTTCTTCAGGCAGGTGTCTGTGGAGCGTGCCACATAGGATGAAACCTGGGACAGCAGTTGTTAACCCATGGGCGAGCGCTGGAGGACGTCCTTGGCGCACAGAGAAAGGAGTGGCACTTCCACCACAGTCCTCCTCAATCCACCCCGCCAGACTCCAGCACAACAAAAAAGGCGCAGAGCGCAGACAGGAGGGCAGAGCACCTGTCCTGCTGAGACTAAGAGACACCATCAGGAGCAGCATAGATATCCTCTTCAGGATGTCCACACCGGACTCCCTTTATCCTTCCAATCGCAAGTCCTCCTCACCTGATGTCAACCAACCCTCAAGGACATGGCGGAACCCCCAGTACAGTGGTGAAGCCGGATCACAATCTGCGTTCAACAACCTCCAGTTTCCAGGATACCTGCTCCCACCCAGTCCCAGGTCTTCTCTTCCAACCCCAGGTGATTTCCACTTCCCGCATTCCAAGGCTTTCCACAGGCCCTACACCTACCAGCGGCTACGCACCAGGCGGTTCCAAGCAGCACAGGCAGCCAGCCCTTCCAGTCCAGCACAGACTCATCGGAAGCCACCTTTGGCACCGGTTCCACTGTTGTGCCACCGATGCACCCACCGCCAACTGATTGCACCACAGATGCCACCACCGCCACTGATTGCCACTCGAGCAGTCCTCACACAGCTGCAGACCAGACAGCCACTACAATGCTTGCCTTCCTCCACCCCACGCCAAGCCCGGCCTCAGACATCTGTTCGTCGGACTGGGGTGAACCACCCATGGCATGGAGGAAGGAGCTCTTCACATCATGAGGCTGAGGCCAGCTGTCTGAGAGCTCTCAACACACCTCACCTTGTTCCTCTTCGAGTCCAGGCACACCAGTGGGCACTTCAGACCAGACTCCAGAGCCCACCTCCACAGCACCTGGACACCTTCACCTGAGACTGGGCACACCTCGATGACCAATAAGAAGTGCCGAGACTTGGGGGGCTAACCTGTTGACTTGTAATTTGGACACTTGACTTGGGTCATTTTTCTTTTACAGCTTGTATTAACAAGAATATCTTTGCTTCACACAACTTGCTCAGTTTTATTTTTGATAAATAAGTCTGGTGGAATTTTTAGAAAATGGTTTAAGCTTTGCATGCTTGGGGATGGGTAACGGATAGCAGTGGGGTGGGCAGGGATACCTTGTATGGGTAATAGCTGTGGGATGGCAGGATACTGTGGAGATGAGGCAGGATACCTTGGGATGAGGTTAAGATAGCTTGTGGGATAGATAAACCCCCAGTGCAAGCATAGTGCGACTGGATGTCCACCCTCCCAGGTGCCACACCTTTGGCCCTTTTATTATCAATAATAATGTAATTCATTCATCCACACATGTCAACACAAACAACATCTTAATAAACGCCCTGTCATTGTAGGCCCACCCAACATACATGGCCTCAAATCTGATCAGTGTGATGAGACAGACTGAAGAAGCGACCCATGAATCATATATCATCCTGTCTTGCCACTCCACTGCTCCAGCTGGGGAGTGCACCAGTTTTCAGGAGGTTGCGTGCTTCTCCCTTCACGTGAAGGCTCTCGTTGGGGCCTTGCACTCCTCAGTTGTCTATTCAGGTTGTTGCCTGTGCCTCACCATTCCCCAGGCTCCAATGTCCCATTGCCTTGCTTGGAGGTCCACGAGCCTGTTCTTGCAACACTGGGTATTGGGTGCGCATGAGATTGTGCAGAATGCAGCAAGCTTCCACGATGTTCCTCACTGGTCTCCTGGGTGACTGCTGCATGGTGGTGGAGAAGAGCCTGGAACCTGTTGGCAGATGCCAAAGGCATTCTTCCACCACCCGGCCTGCCTGGAACAGCCTGTTAGTTGAAGGATCCTTCTTTCACGGGTGAGGGTGTCTTGAAAGTGGTTAGGGCTTCATTAGGTAGGTTCTGAGGGAGAAGGCGGTCTATCCCCCACGATGAAATATGGGCACATCTTGGTGTCGTTGGCAGAGGGTTCGATACTGGAAGAACCATGATGAGGTGGTTCACAGCCCTCCTTGAGGGACTGGTGTTTTATACCTGGGCCATCTGAAGCTGACCCGTTGCCTGAAGCACTCGGATGTACCCATGCACTTGAAGTCAGCGTTTGACCATGGCGAAGAGGACGATGCGGAAGAAGCCCTATTGTAAAGTTGAAATAATGTTGGACCCACGACCTTGGCTGGCATTTTGACAGGCCACGGTGCGTTGCCATCTATTGGCCTCCAACGGACTGTGTGGGAAGTTTCCACCTCTGATACCACTGCTCTGCAACTTCTCTTCCATCCTTCTTCAGTGGGAGGGCACTGGAGGAGCTCCTCCTACGTATGCTTGATGATGGCCTGCACCACTTCTCGACCACAATCGATGGTGTTGTATGGCACCCTCCAGCCATACTTGCAATGATCCTGTAGGTAGTCCCTAGCGCAGTGGCACAGAGTGAGTGCCCCTTGGAGCGCCAGGTTCCAGGCTGGGCGGAAGCTGTGCTGGCTTGTCAACCTGGGTGTCAGCGCTGCACAACTTCATCAAACATGGCTGGAAGGCATCCTCATGAAGTTCTGGAATGCTGCGGAAGTGTCTCGGTTCCTTGAGCTCCACCATCAGCTTGTTGTATCAGTCCATTACCTTCTCTTTCCTCGATCCATCTTGGACCAGCAGATGCTTCTTGCCGCCTCCTTTTTCTTCCGTAGTAGAGTTGAAGGAGCTGTAGATGGTTTGCACTGTTGCCGAACGATGGTGGCTACCAAAAAGGATTTGTGTTACGATCCATGTCAGGACAGTCAATGGATGCTGTGGAAGAGCAAGAGCCAGAATGAAGGCTGCAGAGTCTTTCACAGCTCGGGCTGCTGGGCTGGAAAGTGAGATCCAGATTGAGTTGCTCCCCCTTTTTCATAGGCAAAAATGGTTTTCTACTAGGTTCTTTTGCCATTCTCTAGGCATCCTCTAGAACATCTTTATATCTGAGATAGGTCCCCTCTTGAATGTTTTTTTCTTGTTAAATGCTTTCTGTTTTGCGAGCTGCATCCGCTTGTTCATCCTTTTCTCGTCCATGCTGCTGTCGCTGCGTATTTTGTCTGTTCCGCGTCCGTTCGCTTCCTCCGTGTCGTTTAACCACTGGAAGTGGATTTTGAGTTGCGCCGATTAGCGCAGCGGAACTGCCTAGGGATGTAGCGGACTCGGTAACGGAATGACACGAATGCAGAAGGATGTTCCCCGTCATGTGTTGCGGTATGCAGAACGGACGCTGTTGGCATACATTTTCCGCTCAAGAACGTTTTTGAGCGCTCAAAAACTTTTTAAGGCGGATGAAATGTCAGTCGACGGATGCTGGACGGATAGAGAGGAAGAAAAATGGACGCAGTGAGTACAAAACGGAAGCAGCGCGTTAACCAATGGATGGCAAGTGTTTTTCTCCATTTTACATCCTCTTTCTATCCGTTGGTGTAGTGTGACAGGGGCTTTACACATTGCATTTTAGTTTGAACTGTGCAAAAATAGCAGCTATTGATTGCCCAATATTTTCAATGTGGAAGAAAACTGCAGGTGTTTTACACATTAAATGACGTTTACTTTAGTATTTAACAATGAGACTTATAATGCATTCAATTGGGGCTGGTGATGGCTTGGCACATAGTTAATGACAGTAATATTGTACATTCACCTGGGTACTACTATGCAAAGGGTTAATTAACAGGCCATGCCCAAATTAACAGTATTAGATAGAGCACATTAGTCAGTCTCTCTCCCTCCCCTCCTCCTTCTCTCTCCAAGTACATATATAGTTTGGGAAGCTGATTGCCTTAAATGAAAAGAGGAAACTTGGGAGGGGGGGAATGAGAAACAAAAATAAAGACAGGAAGAAAGTACAGGACAAATCAACCTACATTACAAACATCCACAGTATAATTGGATATGCAGCTCATAGGTGTCCGCAGGCAACTTGCCAGTTCAATTGATTACATCTGATGCCTTTTTATTTCACACCAATGTTCACAGCCAGTCCTGAGTTCGGAAGAAGAAATATACAAGAATGTTGCAGGAAATAAAAAGGGGTGTGGGGAGAGATATGAAAAGAAGATAGTGGACTGAATGTGAAAGGGAGAAAAGGAAAGCAGGGGTTTTCTGGCTGAATGTGGCCAGAGCAATTTCAGCTGAAGATGCTAACATTTTATCTCTGGTATCCCTTGACCTTTCTGACTAATTTTGGCAGGAGACATGAATCATCCACAGGCTCTGGATTAAAAAAAGAAGAATGAAAGAAAACACCAGTCACTTAATGGTGAGTGGAGCCCTGGAATGATTTCTGGTTAACAGTAATGGGATGCTTGTAGGGTTTAAGAAATAAAAAAGTGGGGTGGGGGTGGAATGCCATGTCGGAGGGAAGGAAGAGAGATCTACAGTCACCACTGAGAATTCATTCACATCATCTTTTTTGTGCATCAGAAAATAGATTGATGGCATCTAGGTGGCTCCCATCTGAGGCACTACTTGATTGCTTCTGCAGTGGCAACCTCATGTAATTAACAAACATATTAAGATGAAGACAAAACAACAAACAAAAAGAAGGTTTGGGGGAAGAACTCTTTATTTTCATCCACACGTATCAGTAATTTCATTTGGAGGAGGCTTCATCACCAAAGGAGAAAGAGACCATCATTTTCCCTCCTAAAGATCCTCTAATTTATTGCTATAACCTGCTTCAGCAATAGCATCTCTGTTATGCAAACTTCTCATCTTTCCTTTGTCTGCTCTGATTCTAAGTAACAACTAATATGATTGGTGGTTCCTTCTGGTATTATTGAAATTAGGGTTGGACCATGGCCCCGCAACTCAGAGAGGCCCCATTAAGTAACCATCAGAAAAAGGGCAAATGTTGGACAAATAAGCTATTTGCCCAATATGGGTCGCCATGGATATACTGAAGTCCATCAGGATTGATCCTCTTCATCATAACAAAACACTTCTTGTAACATTTAATCCAAATCTGAATTAGAAATATTGGGATGAGAGCTAGCTGAAACCAAGCCTGGCTTCTATTTGTCCTTCCACAGAAAAGATGTGTAGGAGGTTGATTGTGATCCACTGAAACCTTGAGTTAATATTCCCAACTATTTATTTACCATCCATTTCCAAAGACTGGGAATAAAGGCATGAATAATAATGAGATGGGTGGACCAACAGGAGAAAGAGCTCCTTAATCTATTCACAGATCTGATCAGAGTGAATTTATAGATTAGCCTTAGTACAACCACTGAACTATTGCTGAAGATACTACACTCTGATCAGACCTGTGGGATGGATCTAGGGATATAAGGAGCTTTCCCCCCTGCCATTTGGCCCATTGTTATTCATGCCTTTATTCCCAATCTTTGGAAATGGATGGTAAATAAATAGTTGGCAATAATACTTCAAGGTTTCAGTTAAGGTTCACCTTCATTCCTATGCAGCATAACAGACAACTAAACTTGATAGAAATTAGGTAAAATGTATGTACGGAAGGCTTCAACATGTGATAGAAAAAATAATCATGGTATGAGTAGCCTATTTCTCTAATAATGGGTAATAATAATGGGTAAGTGTAACACTCAATTCAAAAGTACTCGGAGATCTCTCATTCCCCCCATCCTTTACCAGCATGCCAGAAAAGAACTCATTCCTTGGTAAGCACTAAATTCAAAAGCACTCAACGATCTGTGTAATTCAGCCCATCCTTACTAGAAGGTAAGGCAGTGGGGCTCACCAGTACCGGGGGGCTCTACGATCATCCTTGCAGGGTAATGAGACGGTGAGATTCATTCCATCCTTGCAGGGCAGTAGGCACCGGGAGCTGTGAGTTGGTCTTCAGACGTTTGCAGCCAGGGTGTGAAGCTTCTCCCTCCTCCTTCCCTCTTCACCAATTTGCTAATCCAGACTCTCTCTTTAAAAGGACAGTAACTTTGGGCTTTCAATAAGTAGGGAAGTATTGTTATAACAACTCCTGTGAAGATTGGAAACAATTTTATTTCCTGTGATAGAAGCAGTATATTGAAGCCAGAAGCGAATGCTCAATAAAAATCTGAGACTACATAATAAAAATATAAACTGTTCATTGCAAGACTATCTATGTGCCTCTTTCTCTTAAAAAAACAAACTTAGAAAGTATATTTAAATTAACTGGGAGGAAGCCAGAAATCCCATTCATCAAGGGAAAACAAAACAAAAAGTTTCCTGTTGCCTCCCAGTAAATTGTTCTGTTTATCACTGCTGAAGAAGGGGCCAGAGATCCCCCGTTCAGCATCTTTGTATCTTTACTATCTCAAAAACTCAATCTACAAAACAAGAAAGAGAGTGTAAACCTTTGCTCACTGATTGTTATCAAACAGCCCAGCAAAAGAAACCTCCTGCCAGTTTATCAGGGGTTCTAAACCTATTCTCAGATATCAGCAACAGCTAAAGCCCATGTCACACTGCCCAATGGATGAAAAAAGGACACAGCGGACGAGAAAAATGTTCCATCCGTTGTTATCCGCTCTCAAAAGGGGCAAAAATTTGCATA